>CM061040.1:99785858-100078358 GCA_030762985.1 Adelphocoris suturalis
ATGCACGTCTAACCTTTGAATAAGGATCGGTAGATTGAATGTTAGTATGTTGAACAACAGCACCTGGCGCCTGATCGGAATTAGGATTTGGGACTTACTTAAGATAAGTTTCCTTCAAATTTTATTCCACATTCTCGTTAGTACTTATATATTAGCTTTGTTTTGACTTAAATTGTTAGAAGTAGGTAGCAATATTTCCACCCCAGTCAAACACTGTGGCGAATTTGCAATCAAAATCCTCTACAGATAGTAGTTATGAGGAGATATGGGGATTAGGGTGTTCATTAAAAGTTTGGGGAGAGACACCCCCTCACTTGAAATTAACACAAGTTGCTAAAAAACGGGAAGGGAACTCATAAATTCAACCCTGAAATTTATAGCAAATACGAATGGATCACTGGGTACACTAGAAAGAATGCTTTGTTTTGTTTCATTGATTAATACTAAATATTAGGTGGAGATGGGTTGTGGAGTCAGAATAGTGTGACTGATATAAAACATCTGACAGATAGGATTAAATCACACTAATCTAATTTAAAAAATCTCAATAACGTCACAGAATTAGCTTTGATTGGCCGTACACATAGCTAAACAGTTAGATTCAGCTCATCAACTTGCTATACTAGAAACACAATGAGCAAGTTGACAGAAATCGATAAATACTTTACTGAAATTATTGATTGCATCAAGTTTCGTGGTCTTTATGAAGTAGGATTCAGAGGCCACGATGAGAGAGATGGTTCATTGAACCGAGGAATTTTTCTGGGGTTAGTAACAAAATCAACCAAAACTGACGACATTTTGAGGTCACATTTGGAAAAAGCTACAGTGTTCAAAGGCACCTCCAAAACCATACAGAATGAGTAACGAAAACGTCTCTGATCAATATTTTCAGTAGAATATTGATCATTCTGGATGGGTTGCATTCATGAACCATCCCCCTCCTAGGTTCATGGTTGCATTGAAGAAAAAGGTTATACATAAGTGAGTGGTAGTTGTGGGGTTAGACAACATTTCTATAGCCATTTGAAACAATTTTTAATTGACGTATGAGACGTCACACTCCTATCATTTCATCATAATTTAATTTGAGTTCTTTAATATTCCTTCAGAATTACTTCTCCTAAGTAGTTGACTGGTGCAATACAATCGAAGCCTTGATAATTTTTAATACATCTAATAATAAAGTAGTGTAGGTGTTTTTCTTGTTAGGATTGACGATAAACAGCCAGTTTTTTTATTGGTCCTATTGCAACGTACCTACATCCATAATAATTTTTCTCAGCTCTTTCCATGTTAGTTCGTCACACCTAGTTCCATGAACATAATATCCATCGTAACCCAATAGTATAGATCCACACCAGCATTAAGCCACAACCAACCAACAAATCCGCAGAAACGTTGCAATAGGACCAATAAAAAAACTGGCTGTTTATCGTCATTCCTAAAGCCGGTTTCACATGGAGCAGTACGAGCGTAACAACCGGAAAGACGGAAAGCTGGAAAACCCAGTGGAGGGGGCGGCGGCGGGAATGCGGCAGGTTGTTCACATGAACATGGACACACGGAATCATAACCTTCCTACTGAAACCCTCTCTGATCTGAAACCTCTACTTGCGGTTATCAACATTCCTGTCCAATAAGCTTGCGCTCCGCTCGACGGAACGCGGCAGCACGGTATAAACATTTCTAACGCTGTCCCACTGACCGCCCATTCCGGCAACATGGCAGCCACCATCCTCAACTGTTGTCCCAACAGCCAATCAGATTGCGTTCAATCTTTCCGTCTTCCGGACATACCGCTCCATGTGAAACCAGCTTTAGTAAGTAAGTAGGTCCCTATAAGATAGTATTTTTAATTTAGTTTATTTAATTAATTTATTTATATTTATTTATCAATAATATTTAATGATCATGATTTATTGTCCATGGCATTTGACATAACCCAAGTGGGATTAATGTTTCATGTGTTTAGATCAAAATTAATTTACACTGAAAGCAAAACAAATGGATGAAAAACCTCCATGCTCTTTTTGACTGTGTCAAATAGGTAAATTTTTTTGTGCCCCACTCCTTTTTCAGACCACCGGCCGCCAACTGGACCATTCCTTTCTCTTCCTGTAGGATCATCCTATTAGCTATTATACCCTTCACTTTGTATACACCTAATTCATGCACTTCCTCTCCACCAACGCAATATGATCTCCCCTCAACTGTGTCCTTTGTAACGTATTTTCAATCATTGTGGGGGGGGGGGGTTAGACAACGTTCTTCTTTATAACGTCGTATTTACATACAGGGTGACCCACGGAAAGGTGGAAAACACCTTTTATTTCCCATGAATTCAGGGTAAAAATTGAGAACCACGTCATTCTTCATAGTTTTTTACGTAGATCTCAGGAAAATTACTTTCACGCGCGCCACTTGATTTTTTCAAATGGGAACCCTAACTTTTTTTATGAGACATTCGAATTCTACGAGAAATTTCATGAGGAAACGACCCATCACTTGAGTTTTTGAGTGCACGTAAACGGACGCAGTTTCGCTCCAAAAGTGCCCAATTCCGCTCTAAAAGTGCAAAAATAGTAAAACAGGTAGGTACAGAGTTTTTGAAGATAATCAATTGCCACATGTAACACATGATTTAGGGGTATTTTCTTTTGCTGAACCTCGTACTGATATTAATTTATGATATTTGCAACACCGACTTGGGAAAACACCGTAAAAACTAGATTTCAGTACACTTTGCGCTGTGTGGAAATGAGTGAGAAAAGTGCAATTCTGGTCGATTTTTCGGTGTTTTCCCATGTTGGTGTTGCAAGTATCAATAAAATAAATTATCATAATAACGAGGTTCGGACAAAAAATACCCGGAAATCATGTATCACATGTAGCAATCGAATATCTTCAAAAATGCAATATTTAACCATTTTTGCACATTTAGAGCAGTATTGCGTCCGTTTAAGCGCACTTGAAAAAAATCGAGCGATTTGTTATTTCTTTATAAAATTTCACGTAGAATTTGGGTCTGCAATGAAAAATGAGGATTCCCTTATGAAAAGACAAAGTTTATGTCATTGGCGCCACGTTTGGCGCAAGTGGCGAGCGCGAAACTATTTTTCCTGAGATCTATGTAAAAAATTATGAAGAATGGCATTGGTCCCAATTTTTTACGTTGAATCCAGGGGAAATGAATTCGTTTGGCTCTCTCTCTCTCTCTCTCTCTCTCTCTCTCTCTCCCCTCTCTCTCTCCCTCTCTCTCTCTCTCTCTCTCTCTCTCTCTCTCTCTCTCTCTCTCTCTCTCTCTCTCTCTCTCTCTCTCTCTCTCTCTCTCTCCTCTCTCTCTCTCTCTCTCTCTCCAAGATGCCTCCAAGATACCTCATTTCCCCCCCCCCCCCCCTCCCGCCACCCTCCACTAAGAGTAAGTGTAACTCAAAGATATTTTAGCACCAGGTCCCCAGTTTATTCAGTTATGTCCATGATACCCCATCTGTTCCACCCCCTATGGGTTAGATTTGAAAACTTGAAGTAGTCTGCGATTCAAGTAAGAGTAATTCAAACATTTCTCAACAATCAGCTCGAGTTTATTTAGTGAACATATTTCAACAATCACGTCTACAGTTTATTTACTGATGTCCATGATACCCCGTTTCACCCCCTCTCCCAAAACACCCCTTATGGATCAGATTTGGAAAATTTTAAGTAGCTTGTGGTTCATGTTAGAGTAATCCAAACATATTCGACAATCAAATCCCCAGTTTGTTCAGTGATGAAAAAGATATCCAATTCCCCCTCCTTCCCTAAAAGGCCTGTATGGGGCCGATTTTACAATTTTCAAGTAGTCTGTGATTTAAGATACAATAATCCAAACATATTGGCCCAATCAGAACCCCAGTTCGTTCAATGGTGTCCAAGATACCCCATTTCACCCTCTCCCCCTCCCATAAAACACCCCCTCTGGCTCAAGTTTTAAAAACTTCAAATAACCTATAATGTAATTTGGACTGATACAGACATTTCCCACTACTCATATCAGTTGTCCAATGACCCCTGTCACCTTGAAAAGCGGACAGACATACAGAGAAAAATTGAGAAGGAAAACGGTACCAATCGTCTAGAAGTAGCACATAAAACGGAAAATAAACGCAACATTTCATTATTTTAATCAATATACATACAAACATACTTACGATTTTATTAATATAGATTGGAAGTACTCTTAGAGTAACTACCTAATGGGGGAATCACCGTCCGCCGGACCTAAGATAAATATCCATATTTCATGGGTAAAAGAAAATAAAACAACAGAACATAATGATAATAAATTACAGAGTTTAATAATGAAAAACACACTACAAAAGTGTGTTAACTATTAAGATAGGTACAAAGTTGCTCTACTGACCTTGTACCTTGGTCAAGGGCATCAGACTTCTGTATTTCAAAACTCATTGGGGTAGATCTTCGATTTTACCTTGAAATTCAACTGCAATAGTTTTGAGGCAAAGTCCCTTCTTGTTTTAATATTTCTCCCTAATATTAAATCGATTTCTAAAAGATTGCCAAATTTATTTTTTTAACCAAAATCGGCCCATTTTATGCTCCTTCAGAAGGCTCCAGTGTGCGTCTACATAATTCGCACACCCCTCAGGCCGGCCCTGCTCATATGGCCTTAACCACCCTTACTCTTCCCTAACCATATCTAGACATCCCAAATCATGATGATATGAAGTAGCTTACAGAACCACACTCGGTTTAACACAAGTTATTTCGGTCGGGGGAAACTGCCAGACCAGGAAACTGTCCGAAACGCCCTTCCTGGAAATTCGGGGAGATCGGGGTTTCGTTTCAAAACTCCCGGAAAACCTGTTCCTCCAAACTCCCCGAAAAGGTGGAACGAGGATTCTGCCAGAAAACTTGAAACACAGATTGCGAAGAGGGGGAACTGCCCGAATCTGTACGAACTGAAAACTGTCCGAAAGTAGGGTCGTAAATCCCTTTACCAGGTTCCACCTTGGGCCTTATCAAAGACATACGAACGTAAGTAATTAGCTCCTGAGGAACTCCCAAGTTCACTGCCAGACAACAGAAGGCCAGTAACATTATTTGCATGATCTAGGCCCCAGTGGGACAAAAAAATACCTCAAATTATATATATTATGACTAGGGCTCGGATCGATATGCTCGATAAAATCTCCAAATATGCTTGAAAAACATCTGTTTTATGCTCGATAGCAAATACCACTTTATGCTCGAAAAACACCGTTAAAAACTATAGAAAGGAAAGTGAAACGAAAAAAATCTACAACTTATCTTTATATGCCTACGAGCTTTATTTTCAAATTGTATGTATGTATAATGTGACTCGAATTAGAATGTGACTGGATTAGAATGGATCCACTCGGAGTTCATTGCCCTGAGCAGACTTTCGGAGAGTTTTCGAAGTCGAAACGGGGATTTTCCATTCTGCCGGAATATTTTCGGACAGTTCTGCAGCTTTCTGTTTTCCGACAGTTTCCTGGCCCTACTTTCGGAGACATTTACGTAAACTCCTTGAACTCCCCGAATCGGTTTTGGGGCAGAAATTCGGACAGTCTCTTGGTCTGGCAGTTTCCAAGTTCCCGTTATTTCCACTCGCAAATATTTGGACATCGGGAGAGTTGTCTTGCACACCCTCTTGTTGTTGCACACCCCTCAGGCCGGCCCTGCTCATATGGCCTGAACGCCCTTACTCATCCCTAACCATATCTAGACATCCCGAATCATGATGATATGAAGTAGCTTACAGTACCACACTCGGTTTAACACAAGATATTTCCACTCCCAAATATTTGGACATCGGAAGAGTTGTCTTTGTCTCTCTTTCTCTCTAACATCCACTTACATATAGCTCTCCCTGCTCCTCTTGGAGAATGTGAGAAAATTAAACAGCAGGATTTGCGCCGTCAGGCAAATTACAACTGTAATATTTATGATCTAAACAAAGTGGGTGTTTTATGAATACGCATATTCTACCTACTTCCACCATCCATTCCAGATACCCAAGTGACCGATGTCTAACCTTTCTCTAGATCCTTACAAATAATCAAAACGTTGAATAAGATAAATACACCTACTTGATATTCTTGAATGATTCTTACCTTGCTACCACGAAACAAACTAGAGCATTAGAAACGACGCCTGATGTCATTAGAATAGAATATGCGATAATAATGACTATCTCAGTATCTGGGACGAGGAGCCTTGATTGATCACGTTCTTTGTGTTCTAAGAGGATTTTAAGCGCCGTGTAAATGGAAAAATTGAATAAAGGCGGTTCTACTGATGGGTGTGGGAAATTGGTGCTTCCAACTCCAAGAAATGAAGTGTTACTCAAAGAAGGAAAATTATTGTACGGGAGGAGAGGAAGTAATGGAGCTGATGATAGCAAGCTGGACGATATATCTGGAGGCAGCAAATCCGCCACAGCATGATCCATATCTATTCACCGCAGCATATCTGGAAAAACGAAAAGAAACAACGAGATTGGTAAATTTGAAAGTAATATGGATATATATATATATATATATATATATATATATATATATATATATATATATATATATATATATGAACAGGTCTGGTTTATACAAAAACTTGGTTTAAAGAACTATTAAATTGGAAAACGAATTAAAACTTCACAATTTATTACATAAAGTTGTATTAAACCTGCATTAGCCCTTCGAAGCAGTTCACTGATCCATATTTATTTAATGAACTGAATATTATTAGTAATAGGTACCTAATTCATTATTAATTAATGATTTATGACTTCAAATTAAGCCGCGTCTCACCAATCATTAGCGGCAATCAAAAATGGTGTCAAAGGGACACTGCAACGGGCACGATTCTAAGGGGAGCCATGCTGACTGTCCGTCACTAAACGGATTGCAGATAATAATTACTATTCACTCTGCCTTAAGGAATACAGTGATGATCACTTTGTAACCCCTACAGCGGATAAAAATTGCCAGTAATAAAAACTCAACTACGACTAGATGATCCTTACATGTACATAAATAGTATTAATAAATATATAATGATAAATACTATACATCTTAGTTAAATAAATGTATGACTAGATGCACATAAATAAATAAATATATCACAGATCTGAATATCACAGTTCCTTGTGAAGTTAAGTGGCATTCCGGTACACCAACAGAGACTGGACCTAGTCTCGTCCGGGCAGAACATCCACCCACTGAGGGGGTGAATGCTGGATCCTGAGGACCATGAGGGCTGGGCAGTCCTCTAAAAAGTAGCGGATAGACAAATCACCCCCACATCTTCCACACACAACATCACGAGCTACTGAATCTAGCAGGTGTCTGTGAGTACGACGGGTATGGCCATTGGCGACCAGATTGACCACTATTCCACCATTATTATTATTATTATTATTATTTTTTTTTTTTTTTAGAATTTAACCTGGGTTTCAACCTGGAGGGTCATTAGCGGCAATCAAAAAGGGGTGTCAAAAGGACACTACGACGGGCACCTTTTCTAAGGGGAGCCATGCTGATCGTCCGTAACTAAATGGATTGCCATCACGGACTCCACTGGCAGATCGGAGGGAGAGAAATAATAATAATAATAACCCGCAAAACGAGGCATCGCCGCTCTCTGCCTCAAGGGATACAGTGATGACCGCTTTGTAACCCCTACAGCGGATAAAAATACCCCGTAATAAGAACGAAACTACGACTAGATGATCCTTACAAATACATAAATATTACCGATAAATATATAATCATAAATACTATACACCTTAGTTAAATAAAGGTATGACTAGATGTATATAAATAAATAAATATATCACAGATCAGAATATCACAGTTCGTTCTATAGCTCAGTGGCTTTCAGGTACACCAACAGGGACTGGACCTGGTCTGGTCCTGGCAGAACATCCACCCACTGAGGGGGTGAATGCTGGACTCAGGTCCTGAGGGCTGGGCAATCCTCCAAAAAGTGGCGGATAGACAAATTACCCCCACATCTCCCACACACAACATCACGAGCTACTGGATCTAGCAGGTGTCTGTGAGTGAGACGGGTATGGTCAGTGGCTACCCGATTGACCATATTCCGGTCGCTCCTTGGAATGTGGGCCACGAAAGGATCAACCGGGCAAAGTACTGAAGGACTCCATGCAGACCAGTGATCTCGCTCTGCCATTGCTCGAGCCAGATGGAATTGGCTTTATGCTGCATGTAGGAGATTTGATCCTCAATGCGAATAGGCAGCATTTTGATCGAGTCATCACCAATGGCTCTCCGTACTAGGGCTCTCATGCCCTCATTGCCATGAATACCAACATGGCTTGGCACCCACATAAAAGTTATGTTTGTGCCTAATGTTGTGGCTCGGTGTAGTGACACATGCAGTCTTTGTATTAGGGGATCATATGCGTATGTGTCCCTAATCGCCTCGATGGTACTCCGTGAGTCACTACAGATCACATAACTTCCAACTCCCGATAGCTGGCAGTGTCGAACAGCCAGAATCACTGCTCACAGCTCTGCTATGAACACAGACGCAACAGGTGGTAGGCATCTAGTGACTAGGAAATTGGGGCTCCAAAAAACAAGGCCAACACCATCAGGCGTTTTTGAGCCATCAGTGAATGAGAGAGTGTGTCCAGCATATCGCTGGATGGCCTCTGAGTAACGACATCTGAGGATATGTGGGGGTGCTCCCCACCTGGTGAGCTCCAAAACACGAATGCCCAATGGGCGAGTTCGAGTCTGGAGCCTGGAGTATGTTTCATCCAGGGGAGGTAGAGTTACCATGGTATGCAGAGGGTGCCCTGGGAAATAACGAAGGTGCTATGCATAACGGAGTGTCAGTAGATTTCGTCTAATCTTTAGAGGCCGACTACGCCCAAGCACCTGAAGGGAGGCTGTCGGGGTAGTTCGAAAGGCCCCAGTGGCCAAACGAAGACCCTTGTTTAATATAGGTTCCTGCTTACGCAGCAAGGACTTTCTTGCTGATCCATAAACTGCAGACCTATAATAATCAATTCTTGATTGCACCACAGCATGGAAAATCCTTAAGAGGACTTCCTACTGGGCGCCCCAACTATAGTTAGATAGGGCCTTGAGCATCTGTACACCCTGCATAGAATCCAGGCGCAAGTACTCAATATGATGGGTCCTCCGCAGCTGGCGGTCAACTTATTATTATTGAGTAGGCAGAAACTGGTTGCCTTCAAATGCTCATGGACCAGAACTACATTTGGCCTGTCAACAGAAACTGTACAGTGCCTTTTGAGAAGCACTAAAATATCTAAGGCAGTGTCCTACGTGGATCCGCCGCGAGCGTCAAGCCGCGCGTTAAAGACGAGCGTCAGTGCGTTGCCGCGTCATGCCGCGCGGCGGAAAAAAAGGTGTCCTAAGTGGAAACGCAAAAACGCTTCGTAGTTTAGCAAGTTAACCTGTTCTGTTCTCATCACTTGCGTTTTCAAGTTCATTTTTTCAATTTGATTTTGCATTCATGCCGTCGATCATCAACAAGTTTGAGCTGCTGACCAGCTCAATGGCTCTTTTCATTCAGCTGTAAATAATAGAAAAAAAGGAGACCGGCCGAGGAAATACATGAAAGCCAGAGCGAGTTCGGTGAATTTCATCGCTTATACTCCAATAATCTTGGAAGAGTTTCTGAAGATTTTGTGTGATAATCTTAGATAATGAGGTTTTATCATACATATAGAAAAGACCATTCAATTACCACTGATTTCAGTGATTAATTTAGATCAGTGATAATTTAAAGGTCTTTTTTGTATGCTAAAACCTACTTATAATCCAAATTGTGGGTAAGTGAATAACACTTTAAATCATATGCAAGAATGGCAGTAAAAACCTTCGATTACATCGTGAACAAAATTAAGCAAGAATTTTACCATTTATATTCAACAAGAATTTTAATTCGTTAAGTACAATGATTTTAAAAAAGGAAAACAACAAATATTTGGTAGAATCCAAAAGTTTATTTGAATGGCAGAATAATAGGAACTACCTACAAGAATGATTTCCAGAAAAATTGCAATAGGTAAATATACTCTGAATAATTAATAAAATGTACTCACATGAGCATGACTCAAACCCTTTTACGATTGTCTTGGAACACTAGACAATATATTGTAATTTCCTTCGAAACTAGGCATCTCCCAATAAAGGTGTGTAATAAATGTAACAAATGTAGAAGGCAGTTTCTATATCAGCTAACTCCATTATCACAGAAGGAAACGTACGGAAAAAGTACGAAAACAAGTTCAAAATGTCGTAAGAGGTTAGAAAAACATCATATAATCGCGTTTGACGCGCGGCGAACGCGATAAAAATCAAACTTGTTTGAAAATCAAACCGAAGCGTTCAACGCCGTCGCGTCGCCGCGCGGGCAGGGTCACATGACGAATTTCGCCAATTTCATTGGTCCGCCATTTGAACGCGTAAACGCCTGAACGCATTGACGCGAGCGGCAAATCCACGTAGGACACTGCGTAAGAAGCAGTTTCTATTGGAAATTAATTGTAGAATGGAACCATGAAGTTTATATACCTACATATTTTCTACAAATTGATAAAATATCCATTTTTAAAATTTTTTTATTTTCGTTTTTATAAATGATAAAATGAATGCGAATATCAAGAAGGCGTATCTTATTTTTAGGTTCATAACTAAGTTCATTTCGATATTTAACAGTGAAAATCCTGAAAACATTCTGTCAAGCGAAAAGCTTCCAAGCTCCTAACTAACGAGTAATTCAGTCGACCCTCGTTTGTCACGATGTTACCAAAACGAGTATAAACTCTTTGGCGGAGATAGATGCATAAAGCGATCCATTACAAAATTGTTCTCTTCAAAATGTGAGAGAAAAATAAAAAGAATGGGATGTAAAACGAGAAAGAACAATTGAAACAGCGATCAACTAAAACTCTACTCTACTCTGTGACTAAAACTAACGGTGAATGGGAAAACTAATCTCTATTCACTATTCAATTTAGCGTCACTTCAACTATGGCCGTAACTCTCCATCATCTGAATTCTTCCATACCGTTATTTTGCATCCGCGTTAGCTTGATAAATATTCGCCGTAGACAGACTGCGTAATGGCAAGACCACTAACGGCGTACCGTTATCAAAATGCATCCTAGGAACTCTCTAAATTGCATTTTTGAGTTACGGCCTTTTTCATTACCGCTTATCGAGGTTTTGGAGTAGGAAAATTACTGTTTTGGCATGATCATATATGTATGATGAAGTGACCCCCAAAGATCCTATATCTGTACCTTGGTGCAACACCGTACTATGTCAAAAAAACGCCATTCTGAGAAAATCGCATTTGAAGTTTTGATCAAAAATGTGACCTTACCGTGTGCGGCTGTCCAAAGTTCTACAGACAAAGTAACTACTGCAAATATATCACCATTAATCCCTGTTCCTAAGACATTTTTCTCATGATTTTCTGACCATCATTTTCCTGGGAAAACTTGACATAGTATTTTGTTGCTCTCTACACATTGAGGGATTTCTGACTTCGTGTACAACTGAAACATTTGAAAAACTATTGTTTTATGTGAAATCTCGTCGAAACCTATAGCAGGAACATTGACTTTATAGAATAAAATAAAAAATCTCAAAATTTCAAAAATTCTCAAAATTAATGTAAGAATGTGCTGGTAAACTGTGCAAAATTAATGTAAGAAAGGTAGATAATACTGAAATAAACTGAAATGCGAACACGCAGGATAAGCGAAAAATGACGGTCGGACGTGAAAAATGAATACACTAATTGTCTGTATCGTATTTTGTTAACACAGCTATAATAACCACCAATGGTCAACTGGAGTGACATAGTATTACTTTACACTAAAAAATAGGCCACTGACGCACCCAATTATGGGTGCTACGAAATACTATGTCGAGTTGGTATCTTGTTGAATTGACATTGAACACATTTTATCACCCCGACGACCAATATTACTGGTGCAACAAAATCCTATCTCTACATAGTACCTTGTTGCAGTAATATTTTTCACATCTGGCGACTGACATAGTATTGGCCATTCAAGTTTTCTTGTTACCTAGTAACAATGCGACATTGATTGTTTGCGGTACTGAAAGATGACACTTGGACCTTTCATTTGAAGGCATAAACCAATTTTCGCTAAAAATTGACATAGTATGGTGTTGCACCAAGGTCCAGATATAGGTATGCTAAAAACCGAAAAACGTGAAATTTCGAGATACGCCATTCTTGCTTAGGACGGTAGTGTAGTCCCATAACAAGTCTGTTGTAGCGATCTGAAGTCCTTTATCATCTTGACGACAAAGACACGTTTTGTTACAGCTAAATCAAAGGAGCTGGTTTGAGTTAGATGAAAGCCTTCATAGTGAGCTTCTATTAAAGCAGTTATTAGAACAACATGGGTTACGAGGCGATCAATAGCTTTCAGAACCGGAGAACCTATTAAAGCTTCCAGGCGGTTAATTCAGTTTTACTAATATTACATTGCAACGTCGTTTTAAAAGCTATCTAAGTGCTTATAGCAGTGATGTACCTATAATGTTTCTGAAATCATGGAAGATGGAAAAATGACTTGTTGGTAATAGTTGTTAGTAATAGGAATAATAATAGTCTTGGAAATAGAAACCATTAGATACAACTTAGGTAATCTCAATACTCCCCCTCAATTTTGGGGTTGCTCTTCAATCCCAAATTCGCCATCAACAGCAAATGTCTTGATCCAGGTAGTGGCTTTGTCAAAATGTCTGCCTTCATTTTCTTAGTTGGAGTGAAGTGAAGGATAATCTTCTTTTCTTCTACAGCTTCTCTGATGAAATGATGATGGATGTTTATGTGCATTGTACGAGAATGTTATCCTGGGTTGTGGACTAGTTCTCGCGCTCCATGATTGTTATTTTGTAGTATTATTGGCTCGTCCGGTTAGATTTCTTGGAGATTAGAGAGAAGGCTCCCCAAGCAAATAGCTTCTTTGGTAGCTTCAGTCATTGCCATATATTCTGCCTCAGTACTTGAAAGAGCGACAGTCTTTTGTTTTCGGGCCTCCCAACTTAAAGCTCCCCCTGCAAACATGAAAACACATCCAGTGTATGATCTCCGGTTTAACGCAGGATCCCCAGTCGGCGTCAACGAAGACTTGCAGCTCATATTCATCGGATCTGGAGTACGTCTGAGTGTATTCTTGAGTCTCTTTTAGGTATCTGAACACTCTTTTCACCGCATTCCAATGCTCATTTGCGTAATCCGTGTTGAATAGACTCAACGAACTTACTTTGTGCAAAATGTCAGGTCTGGTAAAAGTTGCCAGATACATCAAGGCTCCAATTGCGTTTTGGTTTGGAAATTTAATGTATCCTCTCTTTATCGACAACATCAGTCCCCATCCGGCGTCAACGAAACCTCGCAGCTCATATTCATCGAATATGGAGTACGTCAGAGTGTATTCTTGAGTCTCTTTTAGGTATCTGAACACTCTTTTCATCGCATTCCAATGCTCATTTGAGTAATCCGTTTTGGATTGACTCAACGAACTCTTTTTGTGCGAAACGTCAGGTCTGGTTGAAGTTGCCAGATACATCAAGGCTCCGATTGCGTTTTGGTATGGAAATTCTTGCATCCTCTCTTCATCGACAATATCAGTTATTTTCAGTTTGACGTTAACATTGACCAGAGTCGAGACTGGATTACAATTTTCCATCCCAAAACGTTTCAACATTTGGTTGATGTACTGTTTTTGGGACATCTGCAACTGCTTTTCAAGAAGAAAGCGTATAATAAGTAAGGTCCCTACATGATTATAGGGAAGCTCAAAACATATTGGTAAGTAATTCATACATTACAGGGACGTCCCTATGAAAGGATTGGATATAATTTTGATGAAAATTAGGATAAGAGGAAACACGAAAGAAATGCGTGATAAATCGATAGCTTTCCAACGAGTGGAGAACGATTTTTGTCCGGTGAAAACTAAAGAAGTTTAATTTCCCCAGCAACCGCTTGATTGTAAGTGAAAATCATGAGAAAAGTAAATCAGTTTTCCTTGTCCCAACAATGGCTTAGGGATCATGAGATGGTATGATAAAATCAGAGCATTCCAAAAAGTGGCGAACGATTTTCCTGCTATGAAAACTAAGGGAGTTACATTTCGCTAGTAACGCATTGGTGGTTACGTGACAGTTTTTTGTGCAATGTGCCAGGGCAAAGACATGAAAATGTCAAAAATCATTAAAAACTAGCTGTACCCTGCAACATTTCGCTGTAGCACGTTGTGATTGTGTGGATGAGAAATTAGAATCAAAACAAAGATAGTTAGGTACTTATATTTTTGATAAGTTTGCTCTAAAAGGGCTTCAATATTGGTTTGTATATAATTATGTTTGAATACATTTGAAGTTATTTATGAGTGTGTATTTCATTTATGAGTTTTTTAATCTTGAAAAATTTGTTCTCCATTTGGATGGTTTGTCCTCCCTCAAGTCCTCCAATCGTGTTTTTCCATCTGGTAACTCTATACTACACCCAACGGAGTCAAATTTCAAAGTTCAGCACCTCAATTTGAGTAAGAACAAAATTAGTTATGTATTAAATAACAAATGAAAAAATGTTTTCTCGCGATTGCGGGTATGCAACTGAATTGAGCTTATTCAGGTGATCAGGATGGATTGTGTCATTTCATTCGACTTTTGTTGTTCCAGAGAGAATATCTGACAAATTGGAATGTCCTAGGGTCAACTGGAGAGTATTTATCTCACTCAGATGTTGAGGAAAGAGCTCATCATTTTATTCATGTCTCGGTGTCACAGAGAGGCTTCCTGTCATATTTCACATTCCGAGGGTGAAAAGGAAATAACTTAGCTCACTCAGCTGATCAAAAGAATCTATAATTTTATTCGTTTTTCGATGTTCCTGAGAGACTCCCTACCAAATTTCAAATTCCTAGGGTGAATAGGAGAAAATTTAGCTTAGCCATCAGGTCTAGTTAAAACCCGTCATTGCATTCGTCTCTTAATGTCCTAGAGAGGCTTCCGTCAAATTTCACTTTACTGGGGTGAAAAGGAGAGAATTTGGCTCAATCAGCTGATTAGGAGGAGCTGATTAGGAGGAGCCCATAATTCTATTCATTTATCGATGCCCGAGAGAGGCTCCCTCTCAAATTTCAAACTCCCGGGGTGAGTAAGAGAGAATTCATCTAAGTCAGTTGATCTGGTTGGAACCCGTCATTACATTCGTATCATAATGTCCCGGAGAGGCTCCCAGTAAAATTTCACATTCCAAGGGTGAAAAGGAGATAATTTATCTCACCCAACTAATCTGGAAAGAGCCTTTCATTTTATTCGTCTCTTGATGTCCCAGAGGGCCACCCTAGCGAATTTCAACTTTCTTGGGTGAACAGAAGAAAATATTTAGCTCTTTTTTAAAGATTTTTTTGTTTGTTTTTTAAATCACAGAATGTGTTTTAGCCTTGGCATCTTCAACCGTAAACGAAACGTTTTGTGTTGACGAAAATGTGTTGCGTTTTTGTGAAGCGAAAATGTGTTGCAACAATTTACTGATGATTTCCGCTTACAACTCGAGTCGTAGCTAGAGAAATGGTAGAAATCCGTCTTTTTTCAACACACAAAATGCGTTGACCATTTGTTCGAAAGCTCTCGATTTATCCAACCATATTATGTTAATTACTGCCAAGTGCGTGGCCAACAAGCTGAGTTATGAGCATAGTTATATGACACACAGGTGATCATTCTCAATATTTCATATTGTGAAGATGATTGCAACCGCTTTTTAATTTCTTATAATTCATGTTATATGAATAAATGAAAGCTAATGACGAGAAGGGGGGGAGGGGGCTGTAAAATACGAATTTTTCGTGTGAGGGCTCGAATGAAAGCTAAAGACGAGGAGGTTTCAAATATGGTGCTGGTGATAAATAAATAAAATCACTTGACATCTAGTGATAAGATACACCGCAAAATCGGAGTCATTCTTATATGCGGGTTTCACGGGCTTATGTGGAACACGTGATCTATGACACATTCTGTGTTTCAATAATTTCATTTTCTCAAGCAATAGCTACTGGTAAAAGCGTCCCGGTTTCTTCAATCCAAATATAGCTCGGTTAGCGTTAAAACATGGAGAAGTAAACTTTTTCCTGACTCAGTCCCTTTCTGGTCATGGGCTGTTTTACGCATATCTCTATAAAATGGGAAAAGTAGACTCCCCAATATGTCCATACTGCCAGGAAATGGACGATGATGTGCTCCATACTTTCTTTGTATGCAAGTGATGGTCTACAGAAAGAAGAAGGCTGCAGGATGCTCTGGAATCACCACCTCAAGACGTGACACCGGAGGTGGTAGGAGCCAAAATGATTGAACGAGAGCAAAAATGGAATTTTGTAGCTGCCTACGTTGAATACATCCTCCAGAAAATGATCATCTTGGAACGGGAGAGACAGAGGAGGAGGGAGCACATGGACAGAGAGGACTGAAGAAATTTCTCAAGGACTCGGCCTGAAGTAATGTGTTGAACAGTTCCAGGCTGAGTTCTAACGTGGGAAAAGGAAGGTGAGGTTTTAGTGTGTTTGAATCCCACATAACCCGGAGTGCGGTCCCTCTTGGGTATCTTACGAGATCCGATTACCCCCTTAGGATCTTAAAGATTTCCTCACCTGCATCCGTAAAAAAAAAAAAAAAAAAAAAAAAAAAAAAAAAAAAAAAAAAAAAAAAAAAAAAAAAAAAAAAAACAGTTAATAAGGCGATTTTAATATCAATTTTTGATGATCTATCTTTACCAATAGAAACTGCTAGGTATCGTTGAATTTTTTATCGAAAATTTTTTATGCCTGAACCCACCCCATCAAAGTTTGACGTGAAAATGTCAACGAGTGTTCTGTTTTTCCTTAATTACGAAGTTGTTTACCCGGGCGACGTCGGTAGGGAAGTCCAAGATTACAACGAAGGAGTAATCTTCCTACATGAGTCAAAATGATTGTGCCTACCCGAATGGAAATCGGTGAAGAACTTTTTGAGTTTTTGAAGCATACACAAACCAACTAAACATTTTTATAGATATAGATGGCTAAAAATCGTTAAATGTATACTTTTTGGCAGGAAATTGCTCAAATAAAGTTTATTTACTATAAAATGGAACATTCAAACATTTATGTACGAAATCATGCTGAAAAAAAAAGTACTTAAATTCATTAAAATGTACTAAAAAATCGATAAAAACAGCAAAAAAAAGCCAAAAATTAAAAAACTCTATTTGAATAAGTGGTAGATAATACGTTTTTTGCCATAAAATTATTTGCCATAAATTTTCACGCGGCGAGCAGATTGTGGTTTTAATGGAGGAGAGCGGATTTTTTGTTGTCAATGGGAGTTCTCGAAGCGATCCAGAGGGTGAATTTACTTTCATGTCCCATGTTGGGAATATCACTGTTGACCAAGTATGGCTTGACGTCAACCTAATTGATATTGTTGAAGATTATGAAGTATTAGACATAGGTTCTCGCGCTGACCACTTAGTTTGCCGATTATCCCTTCAAGACCTCGGCATGGAATAATGGAAAATCCCTTCAAACCATAATGGAATAATCTTGTGAAAAGAAGGCACTACATGGTTGGTATACAATTGAGTAGTAGGTACCAAATGGTAAGCAGTAGGTACTAGACATATCCACTGTCTCGTACAGAACAGCGACACTCCTCAGTTGAAAAAGAGGCACTCGCAATAATTGAAGCACTCAGAAAGTGGAGGCAGCGTTGATTGAAAGAAAGGTTTGTAATTTTTTGACATGGATATGTCTTTTGGCTGTTTCTATTGATTTTTACGTACAACCAATGCGTTACTAGCGAAATGTAACTCCCTTAGTTTTCATAGCAGTTTTTCATTTTTCCTGTCACGTGTTCTAATTTTTTAGTGTATTTAGTCATCGTTAATTCGGAGAAAGCGAAGTTTTTCGTCATGATGTTGGTGAACTGTTCGTATAATATAAATATATATTCTCAGTAAAGTTTAGTCCGTATTTATTTTGGATAAACATATTCTTACATGAATTATATCGTGTCTGTCTCACGGTTATGTTTGTTTAGGTGAGCTGATTCTAGTTTTTTCAAATATTTTCTCGACTTTGACTGGTTCTTTCATGGGTAATTTATTAAGGTCGATGACGATTTGGTGGTTGAAGTTATTTAGGTATTTACGGGTTCGTCTCATATGGGAATCACTAGAATAGCGTGACCTATAGCATTAGAGCGTACTGTGCTTCCTAGGTTGGATTGTGAGTTGCTGATTTTACCATTTTTCGTCTTCGGAATCGAAATTTACTATTATGGAAGCTAGGGTTTCTACATTTTTGTCAGCCATGCAGAGCAGGGATTTTGGAATAAGGGCTTCGAAAAACACGTCGACGGCTTTGTCAGCTCTGATTGGTTCGTCTTCGTCGTTGTTTAATATTTCGGCACAGGAGAGGTGTTCGGAGTCACACAACGTTCTCGATGCAAAGGATAATGGTAAATCGTCTCCATTGGTTGTTTTGCTTAGGACATAGCTCGCGTCAATCATGAGGTAGAATATTTTTGAAGAGTAGGGATATTGGAGAATGGGTTGGTTTGTCAACAGGTTTTTGCAAGTTCCGAATGATTCTACGTATTCAGTGTCTTTTGTGTCAATTTTTCATCCCTCCTTTAGACGGTGGGTCAGGGGTTTTAAGATTCTGGCAAAGTCTTTAATGAATTTTTGGTAGTATCCTAATAGTCCTACACATTATTTTATTTCTTTAGCCGTCGTTGGAATGGGATTATTTTTGATGGCTCTGATTTTCTCAGGGTTTGGTTTCAAACAGTTTGGAGTAATGATGTGCCCTAGGATTACGATCTCTTTGCGTAAAAAATCGGTCTTATCGAGTTGTACCTTGAGATCTGCTTTACGCAGTGTCTTGAATACTTCCTCGAGCCTTTTGATATGATCCTGTAGTGATGTACTATCGAATATGATATCGTAGAAGTACATGCAACAATATTGATTGGTGACACCACGCAACTCACAGTGTTTGGCGAATACTTAAGACCGAAGGGTTAAATTCGAAATGGTCAGCAGGTGTGCTGGATGCTGTTTTTGCTATGCTCTTGGGACTCATTTCTATCAGATTGAAACCAAATTTGAAATCTGTTAAATAAAATACTGGCATCGGCCTAATTTTTCTATAAGTTCGGAGATTTAGGGTACCTAACAGATATTTGTCTTTTCATTTAAGTTTCTGTAGTCGAACGATTCTTAATTTAGGTTTTCCGCTAGCATAAGATTTTTTGGGAACAATCCAAATCGGGGCGTTCCAAGGACTATCGCTATGCTGAACAATTCCTTTTTCGAGCATTTCCTCTATTTATCGATCAACTTCTCGACGATAAATTTCGGGAAAGCAATAATTTCTGGCATGGAATGGGATTTCATCGGTTGTTCTTATATGTTTGATGTTGTTAGTGAAGGATTAGGGCTCATAGTCTTGGTGGAAGATGTCCTAATATTTATGAACCAATTCTGTGATTATCACTTTTTCTTCTTCGTACATGTGGTTTAAGCGTAATTTTGAGATGTCAAATGTAAGTTTGTCGTTTCCGTCAAAAATATCGTTTGAGGGATCAGTGTTGGGAAGTTCGTCTAAACTTTCTACGTTTATTGGGGAAATTTGAGAGAATTTTCCAGAAGTCGTTTTCGGGTTTAGGATACTCACATTGGCTTCATGGTTTTCAACGTTGATTAAACACTCGGGGATTTCCATTTCTCCAATATTTAGGTACGGGAGAACGGCATCACCTTGTTTGAGGTTTTTTTATTCTCATTTTAACTCGTTGAATTGATCGGGCATATATCGTGTAGGTTTCTGCGTGTTCTGAGCCTAAGTAATTTAATGGGATATTTAAGAATGAGGTGAGCGAAAAATCCTCATCTAGATCGATGAGGAGTTAGAGATTATCTAATCCTAGCAATACATTTCATTTTTCATGGAATTAAACACGTTGAATTTTAAATTTAGGTTCCTATTTCGGAAAACGTCTCCGCAAGACACCAGGGTTGTATGACTGTCTTTTGAAGAGTCATGGGCACTAATAAAAATATTTCAAGTCGGAGATGGTTGGAGAAACGTGTTCTGCTATTTCGGGGCGCATATAACTTTTCTTACTTCCTGTCTCAATTAGGATTTTCAGATTTAATTTTGGCTGGTCAATGTACGGGAGTTCACTTATTGTCTTTCTGTCGAGGTTCATCAAATCGTATCGGAGGATTCGAGGTCTCTTTTCTTCCTTTAGAAAATGGTTGTTGGCAACCTCATTCTCAAACTCAGCTGGCTTATATGTGTCTGTTTCGTACGGTTCCTCTGTATGAGTTTCATCGTAAATTTCATTAGGGTCGTCAGGACTGTCTCTTGCTACAACGTTATTGAAATTAGGGTTTGACGTTCGACATGACAAGGGAGTTGGTCAGCTAGTCGAGTTTCGTGAGTAAGATGTATTTTTTCTCTTGGGTGGCTGTATATATAAGTTCCCTGATTTTGAGGCTGAGGGTTCGAGTTCGGTTTTTGTGGTTGTGCCTGAAGGGCTGGTTTCGAATTATTCTTAGTCCGATTCCTATTTGAATGATTTTGGCTTGAATAATTTTGATTAGGTTTAAAACCTGATAGGTTGTAAGTTTTGAGCGAGAAGTTGAATGGTGGTCCCGAATAATTTCGGTTGGGTCTATTACTTTGAATGATTTATGTAGTGTTGGATTTTGGTTTTTTGGAGCTCTACTATTGTTAGCGTCTACCATCTGATAAAATCATTAGTTAGGTAAGAGAGGGCTGGTCCTAAATCTGCTGGTTGCCTAGTTTTCAAAATGCTACCAAGCGGTTCTTATAACTGGAGGGGAATACAACGTAACGCTCCTTTTTTTCCTTTTTTACTTTTTTTATCAAAATTTCCTGGTTTGGAACTTTGTGAGTTCGAAGATGAGCCATGAGTAGGTTTTAGTAATTTTGTGATGAAATTTGAAGGGTGTTTCGCCTGATGCCCACCAAACTATATAAAACATCCTGATCTATTTGTACAATTAATCTGAATTTTTACTAAGGGGTTGACTACTTAATGTTATGTATCTTAAAGATGCGAGCTTGCGAGCATCCAGCCCACCAAACTACACAAATCATTCTGATCTATTATCCCGACTAATAAAAAAGTAGCAGCGGACATAGAGTGCAGATTGGTTGCACCAGTTTCCGTCAGCAGCGCTTGGTTCACATTACATGCCATTCAGGTTCTAGAAACTCCTAAGAAACGCCCCTGTAACATCGACCACTTTTCAAATATTTTTACTGCAACAAAGCCACGTCTTGATTTGTGGCTTTTATATGTGCACATGAAAATTATTCCGGATATCGAGACGTTATCTCGAATAATGGCCTTGTTGCACTGGCCGATTTTCTAGTTTTCATGGAACTGTGGCCTTCAATTTGACATATTAGCTGATGGTAACCACTCATCTACTAACTCTGAAAGTGAATTACATGATATAGGCAAAAGATGCGCGTCATTCTGTGTTCAGTTCTCGTTCACCCTTGATATTGGCTCTTTTTAGTAGTGGATTAATTTTGCTTTGTGAATATTCTGGGTTTTTATTATCCTCTAACCGTATCGGTAAGATATTTCCAAGTATTCTTAACAATTCTGGCTAATTCTGTCGTATAAATCTTCTCGTCGTTCCTTGTTGAAAGGAAGGTTAAAGTTGGTGTCTGAAATATTCCGAGTGTTGAAACAATCTTCCTGGAGGTTAAATGAAACAAACGTTGTTAACATGGGGTGAGACTACTCAAGTGGATGATTATTTAATGAAATAGATCATGCCACTTGAACCCTTTCGTTTATTTTCGTTCTGCCGTCACGCATTATTCCATCGCCAGTGGTCTCCACTACAACATGTCTGAACTTGGGGACTTGGTAATGGCAAACCAAATACCGAGGTGATATCACACCTTGAAGCGAACCGTTAATTATTAACGTTCGTACTGAAACATACCAGAAATATTCATTTATTATACCTATGTTAATTCTGTATTGAGTGATATTCTGCGCAGATCACTGGACTGTATATACATAATATGGGTCATTCTCTGAAAATTGTATATTTTCCCCTAAAATTTTCATGAAAATATTCCTCGATTTTTTCAAATTTGTCTCTCAATTTCTCATCGTTATTGGCTTGAAAACAAGTTTCCAGAGTTTACCTGTCATTAATGTTCCCGTTTCCAAGATACACAATGCCAAAAAAAGTCAGAAGGGTTGTGAAAGCCAGATGGCTGAAAAGAAAAAAAAACAACGTAACTTCGAAATTCGGTTTGTTATTCAAAATAAAACTTATTTAAACTTGGTGAACATAATCCCCCGCCTAAATTTTTTCCACTATTTTAGATACCTATATATCGAAGTGAAACTTGAAGAGCGTTGATGGGGTGCTCGCCACAAAGTTTTGAAAAAAATAAGGAAGAATCCAAAAGTTGTTGTACCACCCAGGCACCCAGGGGGTGAAGGACATTGGATAATTGGAACATTTTCTTGCCAATTATGCCGAGTGACACCTCATTTCTAAGATTTTCTGGGCGTCCTCCCCACTTTTGTATTTATTTGTTTATCTTTTCAATTTACTGGTGTGCCGCCTCCGCAAGTTGTATTGAGTATTATATATATATATATATATAAGATGTTTCGGATTTCTTGAGGGTTGGTCAATGAAAAGTCTATATTTCAGGCCGACGTTTCGAAATATTTATATTTCTTCTTCAGGGCTGGTGACAGAGGAGGGGCAGACAACAATTAGAAAACTATGGGTTTTGTATACAACGAACTCTTAGTGCTAAATATAGATATTGTTAATTTACCTTGGAAACTGTATAGCTTATTTCATGTCCTCATCATAATAGAGCTTTATGATAGATAGCTATCATATCTATTTAAACATAGAGAATATACTGAAAAATTTTTGACATAGAAGTATACTGAGAAAAACTTTAAGGTAAGTATACTGAGAAACATTAGACAATATTGACGTGGACGAACATACTATCACAAGTTTTTTATTGCTTATGTCCTGGCATCTACTTTGTGTGGACACAGTTTGTACACATTGCCCCTTCTGATGTATGAAGTCATGGATGTACATATTAACTTATCAAAATAATTCAACACTATTTTATTTTAATAACAATTGAGAAATATTATAAACTAATATTTATTAAAAATTTTTATTTGAATAACAATTGAGAATATTATAAACTAATACCTATTTATTTAAAACTGAAATGAGATGAGAAAAAATAGACAATATGTTTTGGTTGGTCTGAAGTCTTTCATAATTGGCTGGGTACTTATCAACTACAAAATAGTTACTTATTTACTTATCAAATAATTAATTATTAATTGTTGAAAGACTAATGATTAAGCTAGGAAACCTTCCACCTTTCCCGTTGGACTAGGTATGTACTTGAACAAATCTATAGTGGTTTGTGGTGAGGATGAGTTCGGGGGGGGGGGGGGGGGGGGGGGGAGAGAGAAGCATTCAGTAAGGGGAAGTAAAGTGAAAAAAAAAAAAAAAACTAGGCAAGAGTAATGGGTGTTATTATTATGGGTGCAGATTAGGACATACGTATGAGGTTGCTGTACACCTTACTCAGATTCTCTGTGTCCCTTCTGAAATTGCAAGTTTGTGGGGTTTTAGAAATATGAATAATTTCTTTAACTTTACGTTTTGAATAGTTGGGCTCTGAGTCAACAATTTCGGCATCTTGAAAATTGAACATGTGGCCCTCAGAGATCGAGTGATGAGCTAGTGCACAATGATCTTTTAGTGTGTTAGTGTCAGACCTGTGTCCAGAAAACCGATTTTTCATATATTGCCCCGTTTGTCCTACATATTTTTTGGAGCAGTCCATACATGGGACAGAATAGATTATGTTGCTCCTTTCTTCCTTGGGAATTGGAGATTTTAATTTTGAAAAAATCAGATCATTTAATGTTCTCTTATTTTTGAATGCCAATTTACAATCTATTCTATTTTGGACAGACTTTGAAAGCTGTTCTGACAGACCTTTTATATATATTATACTTCTATATTTGAATGGCTGGGGTGGCTGAGGAGAGCTATCTGGTGGATTGGTATCTAGGTCGGTGCCCCTGGTATGGGTATTCATGACTGGCAGTACGGAGGGGTCAACTTGTTCATCACTTGTAATCACTTGTATGCCCTGCTCTGATTCAGTTGTAACATTAATATGATGTGTGACTTGATCATCTGATTCTGAAAACCTTATTGACCCATCTGTGTGGTTGGCACCTCTGATGTGGTTAGCCACAGGGTGGGGGGGTGGAGTTATGTTATTATTTTGTGATCTCGACGAGTTATGAATAATTGCATTAATGAGTGATTTAGGGAAGCCATTCTTTAAAAGGGTAGCTTTGACTATTTTCAAATTTTTTGAATGAAAATTGGAATCACAAAGATTTAGTGCTCTATGTCTCAAGTTGAGAGCTGCAGTTACTTTTTGTCGGAGGGGATGATGAGACTTGAAATTTAAGTACCTGTCAGACTTATCAGGCTTTTTTCACCAATCCACAGAGATACTACCATCTAAATTTCTAATAGTAAGGGTGTCGAGATAGGGAAGCTGGCGGTTTTGGTCCTCCAATTCTATCGTGAATTTGAGTTTTGTATAGAGACTATTGAAAACATTTAAAACAACCTCTTGAGATCCTGAAGGGATAGTTAAGTATAGGTCATCGACATACTTATATATGAAGGGAATATTGAATGGGAGAAGAGGGAGGGCTTGGTCTGAAACTTTGTTCATTACTATGTCCGCTAAAATAGGAGGAATGGGGCTACCCATCGCCACCCCATCGACCATCTCATACACACTTTCACGGTATTTAACGTAACCCTTTTCCACACAAAGTCTGAGAAGTTCTAGAAAGTCTTCTCGTGGAAGTGAGGTGTGGCTACTTAGGACGTCCCAATTTTGATTAATGGTTGATTTTACTAGATCTAGTGGGATATTGGTAAAGAGGCTTTTGGCATCCAATGAGGCTAGTACATATCCCGGTGGAATCGTTTTACCTTTGATCGAGTTGTAAAAGGTGAAAGAGTCTTTTACATTGTAGGTATCTGAGCTAATGTTTTTCAAAATTCCACTGAGAAATTTGGCTGCTTCATAGGTAGGACTGTTATTAAAGCTGACAACTGGTCTGAGGGGGTTCCCTGGTTTATGAGTCTTGACCAACCCATAGATTCTGGGAGGGACACTGTTATGAATCGTGAGCTTACTTTTCAGTACAAGATCAATTTTATTTTGCCTATAAAGATCCTTAACAAGATTATTTACTTCATTTTGGAGGGAGGAGGTGAGGTTTCTTCGCCTATCTGTGACTAGCTTATAGGTGGATTCATCTGATAGCAACTCATTCATTTTAGTATCATATTCAACTGAATCCATGATGACAGTGCAGTTACTTTTATCTGATTTCAGAACTAACAATTCAGGGTGTGCTTTTAGGAAGACTTTGGATTTCTTAACAAGAGTGTTGAAATGATCTGGTTTTGAATTGTTCTTATGCTTATAAGCAAAGTTAGTAATTATGTTTGTCACTTGCCCCCGTAACTCGTCTTGATTCTCTGGTTGAGCACACTCATCTATAACACTTTCAATATCACTAATCATTTGAATGATTGGCAAGTCCTTATCATATTGAATACCAAACTTTGGGCCTAAACTGAAAAGTTCTTTTACATCTGGGGGAAGATCCTCCTGAGAGAGGTTTATAATCCATTTCTCATCCCACACTGACAGGTCTGTCCTAAATTTGACTAGATTTTTATATTTTAGAGTCTGTTGCTCTCGAATTATCTTGAACTGACGTTCATATTCTCTAATCTGTTGGCTCTTAAAGTGCTCAAAAATACGTGAATCAACGGTACCTTCAAATGCCTCTAAGAGTTCTCTATGACGCTTATTAAGTTCTTTCAATTCCCATATAACAATTTTGATTTCTATGGATAGCAACCTTGATTTGAAATTATTGCACATGTTTTCTATATCTTGATAATACGGATGTTTAGTTCTATAGAGTGGATACGTACATCTAATATTGTTAACTATATGGGCTGGGTATATCCCATTTCTCCTACATCTTAGTAGGAATAACCTATCATTTCTTCTGTTGGCAAGCTTCTTGTAGTTCATACCGATTTGATGTGCTAGTCTAGTGGCTGTCTGTCCAAATTGATGGTGAAGTTGTCTAAAGAGACCCCCTTCCTCTGTGTTTTGGTGATGTTGCATTTCCTCCATGGTGTACAATCAGGCTAGGTAATCTCGACCACTGGGTTAAATTTAAGATGTTTCGGATTTCTTGAGGGTTGGTCAATGAAAAGTCTATATTTCAGGCCGACGTTTCGAAATATTTATATTTCTTCTTCAGGGCTGGTAACAGAGGAGGGGCAGACAACAATTAGAAAACTTCCTAATGTGGATATGATTAAATACAAACAGATAAGACGAAAAACTATGGGTTTTGTATACAACGAACTCTTAGTGCTAAATATAGATATTGTTAATTTACCTTGGAAACTGTATAGCTCATTTCATGTCCTCATCATAATAGAGCTTTATGATAGATAGCTATCATATCTATTTAAACATAGAGAATATACTGAAAATTTTTTGACATAGAAGTATACTGAGAAAAACTTTAAGGTAAGTATACTGAGAAACATTAGACAATATTGACGTGGACGAACATACTATCACAAGTTTTTTATTGCGTATGTCCTGGCATCTACTTTGTGTGGACACAGTTTGTACACATTGCCCCTTCTAATTTATGAAGTCTTGGATGTACATATTAACTTATCAAAATAATTCAACACTATTTTATTTTAATAACAATTGAGAAATATTATAAACTAATATTTATTAAAAATTTTTATTTGAATAACAATTGAGAAATGTTATAAACTAATACCTATTTATTTAAAACAGAAATGAGATGAGAAAAATAGACAATATGTTTTGGTTGGTCTGAAGTCTTTCATAATTGGCTGGGTACTTATCAACTACAAAATAATTACTTATTTACTTATCAAATAATTAAATATTAATTGTTGAAAGACTAATGATTAAGCTAGGAAACCTTCCACCTTTCCCGTTGGACTAGGTATGTACTTGAACAAATCTATAGTGGTTTGTGGTGAGGATGAGTTGGGGGGGGGGGGGGGGGGGGGGGGGGGGGGGAGAGAGAGAGAGAAGCATTCAGTAAGGGGAAGTACAGTGAAAAAAAAACTAGGCAAGAGTAATGGGTGTTATTATTATAGGTGCAGATTAGGACATACGTATGAGGTTGCTGTACACCTTACTCAGATTCTCTGTGTCCCTTCTGAAATTGCAAGTTTGTGGGGTTTTAGAAATATGAATAATTTCTTTAACTTTACGTTTTGAATAGTTGGGCTCTGAGTCAACAATTTCGGCATCTTGAAAATTGAACATGTGGCCCTCAGAGATCGAGTGATGAGCTAGTGCACAATGATCTTTTAGTGTGTTAGTGTCAGACCTGTGTCCAGAAAACCGATTTTTCATATATTGCCCCGTTTGTCCTACATATTTTTTGGAGCAGTCCATACATGGGACAGAATAGATTATGTTGCTCCTTTCTTCCTTGGGAATTGGAGATTTTAATTTTGAAAAAATCAGATCATTTAATGTTCTCTTATTTTTGAATGCCAATTTACAATCTATTCTATTTTGGACAGACTTTGAAAGCTGTTCTGACAGACCTTTTATATATATTATACTTCTATATTTGAATGGCTGGGGTGGCTGAGGAGAGCTATCTGGTGGATTGGTATCTAGGTCGGTGCCCCTGGTATGGGTATTCATGACTGGCAGTACGGAGGGGTCAACTTGTTCATCACTTGTAATCACTTGTATGCCCTGCTCTGATTCAGTTGTAACATTAATATGATGTGTGACTTGATCATCTGATTCTGAAAACCTTATTGACCCATCTGTGTGGTTGGCACCTCTGATGTGGTTAGCCACAGGGTGGGGGGGTGGAGTTATGTTATTATTTTGTGATCTCGACGAGTTATGAATAATTGCATTAATGAGTGATTTAGGGAAGCCATTCTTTAAAAGGGTAGCTTTGACTATTTTCAAATTTTTTGAATGAAAATTGGAATCACAAAGATTTAGTGCTCTATGTCTCAAGTTGAGAGCTGCAGTTACTTTTTGTCGGAGGGGATGATGAGACTTGAAATTTTAAGTACCTGTCAGACTTATCAGGCTTTTTCCACCAATCCACAGAGATACTACCATCTAATATTCTAATAGTAAGGGTGTCGAGATAGGGAAGCTGGCGGTTTTGGTCCTCCAATTCTATCGTGAATTTGAGTTTTGTATAGAGACTATTGAAAACATTCAAAACAACCTCTTGAGATCCTGAAGGGATAGTTAAGTATAGGTCATCGACATACTTATATATGAAGGGAATATTGAATGGGAGAAGAGGGAGGGCTTGGTCTAAAACTTTGATAGCAACTCATTCATTTTAGTATCATATTCAACTGAATCCATGATGACAGTGCAGTTACTTTTATCTGATTTCAGAACTAACAATTCAGGGTGTTCTTTTAGGAAGACTTTGGATTTCTTAACAAGAGTGTTGAAATGATCTGGTTTTGAATTGTTCTTATGCTTATAAGCAAAGTTAGTAATTATGTTTGTCACTTGCCCCCGTAACTCGTCTTGATTCTCTGGTTGAGCACACTCATCTATAACACTTTCAATATCACTAATCATTTGAATGATTGGCAAGTCCTTATCATATTGAATACCAAACTTTGGGCCTAAACTGAAAAGTTCTTTTACATCTGGGGGAAGATCCTCCTGAGAGAGGTTTATAATCCATTTCTCATCCCACACTGACAGGTCTGTCCTAAATTTGACTAGATTTTTATATTTTAGAGTCTGTTGCTCTCGAATTATCTTGAACTGACGTTCATATTCTCTAATCTGTTGGCTCTTAAAGTGCTCAAAAATACGTGAATCAACGGTACCTTCAAATGCCTCTAAGAGTTCTCTATGACGCTTATTAAGTTCTTTCAATTCCCATATAACAATTTTGATTTCTATGGATAGCAACCTTGATTTGAAATTATTGCACATGTTTTCTATATCTTGATAATACGGATGTTTAGTTCTATAGAGTGGATACGTACATCTAATATTGTTAACTATATGGGCTGGGTATATCCCATTTCTCCTACATCTTAGTAGGAATAACCTATCATTTCTTCTGTTGGCAAGCTTCTTGTAGTTCATACCGATTTGATGTGCTAGTCTAGTGGCTGTCTGTCCAAATTGATGGTGAAGTTGTCTAAAGAGACCCCCTTCCTCTGTGTTTTGGTGATGTTGCATTTCCTCCATGGTGTACAATCAGGCTAGGTAATCTCGACCACTGGGTTAAATTTAAGATGTTTCGGATTTCTTGAGGGTTGGTCAATGAAAAGTCTATATTTCAGGCCGACGTTTCGAAATATTTATATTTCTTCTTCAGGGCTGGTAACAGAGGAGGGGCAGACAACAATTAGAAAACTTCCTAATGTGGATATGATCAAATACGAACAGATAAGACGAAAAACTATGGGTTTTGTATACAACGAACTCTTAGTGCTAAATATAGATATTGTTAATTTACCTTGGAAACTGTATAGCTTGTTTCATGTCCTCATCATAATGGAGCTTTATGATAGATAGCTATCATATCTATTTAAACATAGAGAATATACTGAAAAATTTTTGACATAGAGGTATACTGAGAAAAAACTTTAAGGTAAGTATACTGAGAAACATTAGACAATATTGACGTGGACGAACATACTATCACAAGTTTTTTATTGCTTATGTCCTGGCATCTACTTTGTGTGGACACAGTTTGTACACATTGCCCCTTCTGATGTATGAAGTCATGGATGTACATCTTAACTTATCAAAATAATTCAACACTATTTTATTTGAATAACAATTGAGAAATATTATAAACTAATATTTATTAAAATTTTTTATTTGAATACAATTGAGAATATTATAAACTAATACCTTCTACTAATACAGAGATACTACCATCTAAATTTCTAATAGTAAGGGTGTCGAGATAGGGAAGCTGGCGGTTTTGGTCCTCCAATTCTATCGTGAATTTGAGTTTTGTATAGAGACTATTGAAAACATTCAAATCAAATCATTCAAATGATTAGTGATATTGAAAGTGTTATAGATGAGTGTGCTCAACCAGAGAATCAAGACGAGTTACGGGGGCAAGTGACAAACATAATTACTAACTTTGCTTATAAGCATAAGAACAATTCAAAACCAGATCATTTCAACACTCTTGTTAAGAAATCCAAAGTCTTCCTAAAAGCACACCCTGAATTGTTAGTTCTGAAATCAGATAAAAGTAACTGCACTGTCATCATGGATTCAGTTGAATATGATACTAAAATGAATGAGTTGCTATCAGATGAATCCACCTATAAGCTAGTCACAGATAGGCGAAGAAACCTCACCTCCTCCCTCCAAAATGAAGTAAATAATCTTGTTAAGGATCTTTATAGGCAAAATAAAATTGATCTTGTACTGAAAAGTAAGCTCACGATTCATAACAGTGTCCCTCCCAGAATCTATGGGTTGGTCAAGACTCATAAACCAGGGAAAACCCCTCAGACCAGTTGTCAGCTTTAATAACAGTCCTACCTATGAAGCAGCCAAATTTCTCAGTGGAATTTTGAAAAACATTAGCTCAGATACCTACAATGTAAAAGACTCTTTCACCTTTTACAACTCGATCAAAGGTAAAACGATTCCACCGGGATATGTACTAGCCTCATTGGATGCCAAAAGCCTCTTTACCAATATCCCACTAGATCTAGTAAAATCAACCATTAATCAAAATTGGGACGTCCTAAGTAGCCACACCTCACTTCCACGAGAAGACTTTCTAGAACTTCTCAGACTTTGTGTGGAAAAGGGTTACGTTAAATACCGTGAAAGTGTGTATGAGATGGTCGATGGGGTGGCGATGGGTAGCCCCATTCCTCCTATTTTAGCGGACATAGTAATGAACAAAGTTTCAGACCAAGCCCTCCCTCTTCTCCCATTCAATATTCCCTTCATATATAAGTATGTCGATGACCTATACTTAACTATCCCTTCAGGATCTCAAGAGGTTGTTTTAAATGTTTTCAATAGTCTCTATACAAAACTCAAATTCACGATAGAATTGGAGGACCAAAACCGCCAGCTTCCCTATCTCGACACCCTTACTATTAGAAATTTAGATGGTAGTATCTCTGTGGATTGGTGGAAAAAGCCTGATAAGTCTGACAGGTACTTAAATTTCAAGTCTCATCATCCCCTCCGACAAAAAGTAACTGCAGCTCTCAACTTGAGACATAGAGCACTAAATCTTTGTGATTCCAATTTTCATTCAAAAAATTTGAAAAAGTCAAAGCTACCCTTTTAAAGAATGGCTTCCCTAAATCACTCATTAATGCAATTATTCATAACTCGTCGAGATCACAAAATAATAACATAACTCCACCCCCCCCCCCCCACCCTGTGGCTAACCACATCAGAGGTGCCAACCACACAGATGGGTCAATAAGGTTTTCAGAATCAGATGATCAAGTCACACATCATATTAATGTTACAACTGAATCAGAGCAGGGCATACAAGTGATTACAAGTGATGAACAAGTTGACCCCTCCGTACTGCCAGTCATGAATACCCATACCAGGGGCACCGACCTAGATACCAATCCACCAGATAGCTCTCCTCAGCCACCCCAGCCATTCAAATATAGAAGTATAATATATATAAAAGGTCTGTCAGAACAGCTTTCAAAGTCTGTCCAAAATAGAATAGATTGTAAATTGGCATTCAAAAATAAGAGAACATTAAATGATCTGATTTTTTCAAAATTAAAATCTCCAATTCCCAAGGAAGAAAGGAGCAACATAATCTATTCTGTCCCATGTATGGACTGCTCCAAAAAATATGTAGGACAAACGGGGCAATATATGAAAAATCGGTTTTCTGGACACAGGTCTGACACTAACACACTAAAAGATCATTGTGCACTAGCTCATCACTCGATCTCTGAGGGCCACATGTTCAATTTTCAAGATGCCGAAATTGTTGACTCAGAGCCCAACTATTCAAAACGTAAAGTTAAAGAAATTATTCATATTTCTAAAACCCCACAAACTTGCAATTTCAGAAGGGACACAGAGAATCTGAGTAAGGTGTACAGCAACCTCATACGTATGTCCTAATCTGCACCTATAATAATAACACCCATTACTCTTGCCTAGTTTTTTTTTTTTTCACTTTACTTCCCCTTACTGAATGCTTCTCTCTCTCTCTCTCCCCCCCCCCCCCCCCCCCGAACTCATCCTCACCACAAAACCACTATAGATTTGTTCAAGTACATACCTAGTCCAACGGGAAAGGTGGAAGGTTTCCTAGCTTAATCATTAGTCTTTCAACAATTAATAATTAATTATTTGATAAGTAAATAAGTAACTATTTTGTAGTTGATAAGTACCCAGCCAATTATGAAAGACTTCAGACCAACCAAAAACATATTGTCTATTTCTCATCTCATTTCAGTTTTAAAGGTATTAGTTTATAATTTTTCTCAATTGTTATTCAAATAAAAAAATTTTAATAAATATTTGTTTATGATATTTCTCAACTGTTATTCAAATCAATAGTGTTAAATTATTTTGATAAGTTAATATGTACATCCATGACTTCATACATCAGAAGGGGCAATGTGTACAAACTGTGTCCACACAAAGTAGATGCCAGGACATAAGCAATAAAAAACTTGTGATAGTATGTTCGTCCACGTCAATATTGTCTAATGTTTCTCAGTATACCTACCTTAAAGTTTTTTCTCAGTATACCTCTATGTTAAAAATTTTTCAGTATATTCTCTATGTTTAAATAGATATGATAGCTATCTATCATAAAGCTCTATTATGATGAGGACATGAAATGAGCTATACAGTTTCCAAGGTAAATTAACAATATCTATATTTAGCACTAAGAGTTCGTTGTATACAAAACCCATAGTTTTTCGTCTTATCTGTTTGTATTTAATCATATCCACATTAGGAAGTTTTCTAATTGTTGTCTGCCCCTCCTCTGTTACCAGCCCTGAAGAAGAAATATAAATATTTCGAAACGTCGGCCTGAAATATAGACTTTTCATTGACCAACCCTCAAGAAATCCGAAACATCTTAAATTTAACCCAGTGGTCGAGATTACCTAGCCTGATTGTACACCATGGAGGAAATGCAACATCACCAAAACACAGAGGAAGGGGGTCTCTTTAGACAACTTCACCATCAATTTGGACAGACAGCCACTAGACTAGCACATCAAATCGGTATGAACTACAAGAAGCTTGCCAACAGAAGAAATGATAGGTTATTCCTACTAAGATGTAGGAGAGAAATGGGATTTACCCAGCCCATATAGTTAACAATATTAGATGTACGTATCCACTCTATAGAACTAAACATCCGTATTATCAAGATATAGAAAACATGTGCAATAATTTCAAATCAAGGTTGCTATCCATAGAAATCAAAATTGTTATATGGGAATTGAAAGAACTTAATAAGCGTCATAGAGAACTCTTAGAGGCATTTGAAGGTACCGTTGATTCACGTATTTTTGAGCACTTTAAGAGCCAACAGATTAGAGAATATGAACGTCAGTTCAAGATAATTCGAGAGAAACAGACTCTAAAAATATAAAAATCTAGTCAAATTTAGGACAGACCTGTCAGTGTGGGATGAGAAATGGATTATAAACCTCTCTCAGGAGGATCTTCCCCCAGATGTAAAAGAACTTTTCAGTTTAGGCCCAAAGTTTGGTATTCAATATGATAAGGACTTGCCAATCATTCAAATGATTAGTGATATTGAAAGTGTTATAGATGAGTGTGCTCAACCAGAGAATCAAGACGAGTTACGGGGGCAAGTGACAAACATAATTACTAACTTTGCTTATAAGCATAAGAACAATTCAAAACCAGATCATTTCAACACTCTTGTTAAGAAATCCAAAGTCTTCCTAAAAGCACACCCTGAATTGTTAGTTCTGAAATCAGATAAAAGTAACTGCACTGTCATCATGGATTCAGTTGAATATGATACTAAAATGAATGAGTTGCTATCAGATGAATCCACCTATAAGCTAGTCACAGATAGGCGAAGAAACCTCACCTCCTCCCTCCAAAATGAAGTAAATAATCTTGTTAAGGATCTTTATAGGCAAAATAAAATTGATCTTGTACTGAAAAGTAAGCTCACGATTCATAACAGTGTCCCTCCCAGAATCTATGGGTTGGTCAAGACTCATAAACCAGGGAACCCCCTCAGACCAGTTGTCAGCTTTAATAACAGTCCTACCTATGAAGCAGCCAAATTTCTCAGTGGAATTTTGAAAAACATTAGCTCAGATACCTACAATGTAAAAGACTCTTTCACCTTTTACAACTCGATCAAAGGTAAAACGATTCCACCGGGATATGTACTAGCCTCATTGGATGCCAAAAGCCTCTTTACCAATATCCCACTAGATCTAGTAAAATCAACCATTAATCAAAATTGGGACGTCCTAAGTAGCCACACCTCACTTCCACGAGAAGACTTTCTAGAACTTCTCAGACTTTGTGTGGAAAAGGGTTACGTTAAATACCGTGAAAGTGTGTATGAGATGGTCGATGGGGTGGCGATGGGTAGCCCCATTCCTCCTATTTTAGCGGACATAGTAATGAACAAAGTTTCAGACCAAGCCCTCCCTCTTCTCCCATTCAATATTCCCTTCATATATAAGTATGTCGATGACCTATACTTAACTATCCCTTCAGGATCTCAAGAGGTTGTTTTAAATGTTTTCAATAGTCTCTATACAAAACTCAAATTCACGATAGAATTGGAGGACCAAAACCGCCAGCTTCCCTATCTCGACACCCTTACTATTAGAAATTTAGATGGTAGTATCTCTGTGGATTGGTGGAAAAAGCCTGATAAGTCTGACAGGTACTTAAATTTCAAGTCTCATCATCCCCTCCGACAAAAAGTAACTGCAGCTCTCAACTTGAGACATAGAGCACTAAATCTTTGTGATTCCAATTTTCATTCAAAAAATTTGAAAATAGTCAAAGCTACCCTTTTAAAGAATGGCTTCCCTAAATCACTCATTAATGCAATTATTCATAACTCGTCGAGATCACAAAATAATAACATAACTCCACCCCCCCACCCTGTGGCTAACCACATCAGAGGTGCCAACCACACAGATGGGTCAATAAGGTTTTCAGAATCAGATGATCAAGTCACACATCATATTAATGTTACAACTGAATCAGAGCAGGGCATACAAGTGATTACAAGTGATGAACAAGTTGACCCCTCCGTACTGCCAGTCATGAATACCCATACCAGGGGCACCGACCTAGATACCAATCCACCAGATAGCTCTCCTCAGCCACCCCAGCCATTCAAATATAGAAGTATAATATATATAAAAGGTCTGTCAGAACAGCTTTCAAAGTCTGTCCAAAATAGAATAGATTGTAAATTGGCATTCAAAAATAAGAGAACATTAAATGATCTGATTTTTTCAAAATTAAAATCTCCGATTCCCAAGGAAGAAAGAAGCAACATAATCTATTCTGTCCCATGTATGGACTGCTCCAAAAAAATATGTAGGACAAACGGGGCAATATATGAAAAATCGGTTTTCTGGACACAGGTCTGACACTAACACACTAAAAGATCATTGTGCACTAGCTCATCACTCGATCTCTGAGGGCCACATGTTCAATTTTCAAGATGCCGAAATTGTTGACTCAGAGCCCAACTATTCAAAACGTAAAGTTAAAGAAATTATTCATATTTCTAAAACCCCACAAACTTGCAATTTCAGAAGGGACACAGAGAATCTGAGTAAGGTGTACAGCAACCTCATACGTATGTCCTAATCTGCACCTATAATAATAACACCCATTACTCTTGCCTAGTTTTTTTTTTTTTTTCACTTTACTTCCCCTTACTGAATGCTTCTCTCTCTCTCCCCCCCCCCCCCCCCCCGAACTCATCCTCACCACAAACTACTATAGATTTGTTCAAGTACATACCTAGTCCAACGGGAAAGGTGGAAGGTTTCCTAGCTTAATCATTAGTCTTTCAACAATTAATAATTAATTATTTGATAAGTAAATAAGTAACTATTTTGTAGTTGATAAGTACCCAGCCAATTATGGAAGACTTCAGACCAACCAAAACATATTGTCTATTTTTTCTCATCTCATTTCAGTTTTAAATAAATAGGTATTAGTTTATAATATTCTCAATTGTTATTCAAATAAAAATTTTTAATAAATATTAGTTTATAATATTTCTCAATTGTTATTCAAATAAAATAGTGTTAAATTATTTTGATAAGTTAAGATGTACATCCATGACTTCATACATTAGAAGGGGCAATGTGTACAAACTGTGTCCACACAAAGTAGATGCCAGGACATAAGCAATAAAAACTTGTGATAGTATGTTCGTCCACGTCAATATTGTCTAATGTTTCTCAGTATACTTACCTTAAAGTTTTTCTCAGTATACTTCTATGTCAAAAATTTTTCAGTATATTCTCTATGTTTAAATAGATATGATAGCTATCTATCATAAAGCTCTATTATGATGAGGACATGAAACAAGCTATACAGTTTCCAAGGTAAATTAACAATATCTATATTTAGCACTAAGAGTTCGTTGTATACAAAACCCATAGTTTTTCGTTTTATCTGTTTGTATTTAATCATATCCACATTAGGAAGTTTTCTAATTGTTGTCTGCCCCTCCTCTGTTACCAGCCCTGAAGAAGAAATATAAATATTTCGAAACGTCGGCCTGAAATACAGACTTTTCATTGACCAACCCTCAAGAAATCCGAAACATCTTAAATTTAACCCAGTGGTCGAGATTACCTAGCCTGATTGTATATATATATATATATATATATATATGTTATAAGTTTTATTTTTCGAGTGCGATTCTTTGAACACAATTTAATAATTCATATAATCTAAACTACTGTTTACAAACTGTTTGTCTCCAATCAACTACTTGTTTCCACATAACCAACAAATTCTTGCTTGTTTTCTTTTCTTTTCATAATTTTCTTATTCCAATGTTATTCATGATAATTTCAATCTTGAATCTTGATAACGGTTTAGTGAAAATGTCAGCAACATTATTATTTGACGGAACGTATTCAATTTCTATGTCTTCTTTCCTGATCATGTCCCTAACGAAATGGTAACGAATGTCAATATGTCTAGAATGCGAACTGACCCTGTTTCCTTTCGAGAATTCAATTGCTGACTGGTTGTCACAAAGTATTTTTGGAATCCCATCGAACGAATGTCCAAGTTCTTTCAGAACATTGCTCATCCAAACTATCTCCATCGCACTTGAGGAAACAGCCAAAAATTCTGCATGCATAGTTGACAAACTAATACACGTTTGCTTGCTTGATTTCCAGATGATAGGTGTACTGCCTAACATTATGGTAAACCCAGTCATCGATTTCCGATCATCTTTATTTCCAGCCCAATCTGAATCTGAGTAGGCTACCATCAAATTACCCTTCCCATCGATGAAGAATTCATTATCCACAGTCCCTTTTAAATACCGGAGGACTCTTTTAGCCGCGCTACCCAATGGGGTTTTCTTGGATTTGATGAAAATTGCCCAAGTTTGGACACTGCATAGGACAAATCTGGCCTGGTGGCCTGTGTCAAATACATTAATTTTCCCACGATTCTCCTGTACGGTAATTTTTCCATTTCTTGCTTCTCTTCCAAAGTTGTTGGGCAACCTGTCTTGCTCAATTCCTGAGATGGATCTATTGGTGTTAAGGCTGGCTTACAGTTTTCCATTCCGAATTCAGTCAAAATGTCTTTAATGTACTTGCGTTGATTCAACTTGATCGTACCATCATCTAGCCTCTTAACCTCAACTCCAAGTATGTAGTTCAATTCCCCCATATCTTTAATTTCGGAACTTCTCCTCAATAAATTCTACAACTCATTCATAGATTCTTGGTCAGATGATACTAGAATTAAATCATCTAGATAAACCATAATTATTCCCACTCCTGATCTATTTTTTTTAACGTAAATACAGGGCTCAGACTTACATCTATTCATGCCACCTTCAAGAAGTTTTGAGTTGAGTGTCTCATACCACGCTCGACCTGACTGTTTCAGTCCATACAGGCTCTTTAACAACTTGCACACTTTTGGATTTGATCCACTCTCTCTCAAACCTTCTGGCATCTTCATATAAATTTCTTCTTTTAAAATTCCGTTCAAGTATGCCGTTTTGACATCCATTTGATGGATCAACCAATTGTTCTTCACAGCAAGCTTCAACAACAGTCTTATGCCGGGCAAACCTATGACAGGACTGTAAGTCTCATTATAATCTATTCCTTTATTGTTGAGTGAACCCTTGTGCAACTAATCGAGCTTTATAACGGTTAATACTTCCATCAGCAAGATATTTGATTTTAAAGACCCATTTGCAACCTATAGCAGATTTTCCAGGAGGCAAGTCGGTAATTTGCCAAACATTCATTGTTTCAATGGAAGTCAACTCCTCTTCAATGGCCTCTGCCCACCGGTCTCGATCTTGTCCAGACATAGCTTCCTTGTAAGTTTTAGGTTCTTTCAATTCTATCGCTTGTGCACAACAGTATCTATCAGGTTTTTGAATTTTAGACCTATCTCTCAACTGCATCCCCTCATTTCCCCTCGAAATACAAGCTGATTTTCTATCATTCTTGTTTCTTCATTTCCATTTTCTTCATTTTCCATCTCTGTGGATTCTTCATTTACATGATCTGTTTCACCATAGCCTGTTTCTCCCAAATCTTGAGATTGTACTTCTTGTTCATTGACCTGATCTGGTTGAGGGTCTACCAAACTTCTTTGTTCTGCAGAATTTAAAACGAACGTTGCCTCACCTTCTAGTGAGAGTTCACTGTAATTACCTGTTGTTCTGTTTTTCTCTGAGAATGGGACTTTATTTTCTTTAAATGTGACGTCGCGACTTACTATTACTTTTTCATTTTGCATGTCCCACAATCTATATCCCTTGGTTGCTCCAGCGTACCCCAGCAAAACACAAACTAAAGCTCTGTCATCGAGTTTTCTTCGAACTGGTTCCCTTGGAATGTGGACAAATGCTTTGCACCCAAACGGCTTCATATGCGACACGCTGGGTTTTTTCCCTGTCCAAATTTCTTCTGGCGTTCTACCATTATCTAATGGGCACCTATTTTTCACATAACATGATGTATTGACTGCCTTAGCCCAAAAACTTTTAGGAGCATTCGATGCAATCAGCATTGCTCATGTTAAATCCAGCATCGTTCTGTTGAATCTTTCTGCAACTCCATTTTGCTGAGGGCTGTAAGGGCAAGAAAGCTGACGAATAATTCCACACTTTTCCAGCTCTTCCTCAAAAGCCTTGTTAACATATTCGCGCCCGTTATCACTCCTCAAGTACTTGATTGTTTTACCTGTTTGATTCTCGGCCATAGATCTGAACTTTTTGAAGTAGCTGAGCACTTCATCTTTAGTTTTCATGAAGTAAACTACAGCTCGTCTCGAGAAATCATCAATGAATGAGACAAAGTACTTGAATTTAGATTTCGACTCAACAGGCAGACAACATACATCCGAATGAATTACTTCCAGCAACTCAGTCGTAATCAATTTGCTGGTTTTCGGAAATGATTTACGAGCATTCTTACCCTTGATACAGGCTTCGCATTCCTCATCTTGATTTTTCAACACATTTTCTTCCAGGCCTCTCACAGACCCCTTTCTATACATTGTTTTAATTAATTCCTTATGAATATGTCCAAGCCTTTGATGCCAATCACTAGCTGTGATCTGACTTATACAGACAGCTTTAGTATTGCCTTCCTGTTTCAGTGAATACATGTTGGCCCCGTTACGTGGAGCTTCTAACACCAATATATTTCGACAGTACACTTCACATACTCCATTCTGAATAACTACTTTGTAACCTTTCTTCTCAATAGTTGCAATTGACAGCAATCGAAAATTGAATTCAGGCACGTGATATACTTCTTCAAAATTTATGTTAAATGTTCCGTGATGAGTTCTCGTTTTGATTGATACTACCCCTTTCCCAATCACTGTACAATTAGTCCTTGAAGCCAAAGATACGATCTGAGGGGTTGACAATTTATTATATTTAGTGAAATCTGATCTTCTTGGTGAGAAATGACAGCTTGCACCACTGTCCAACAACCATTCATCATCTCGAAGGGAGTTGGCCGCATTTAAACATACTACATTCATAGACATGTTTTGGTTAAAGTTTTTCATTGGAATTTTATTATTATCATCACCTTTCTCGCCTACTGATTTCTTCTTTGACTTGCAAAATCTGGCAATGTGACCTTCTCGTCCACAGTTGTAGCATTCCACAACAAACTTTTTATACTGCCGTGTGAATAATGCATTACTTGATTCTCCTTCATCTCGTTTCAGTAATTGTCTTTTATACTCTCCGCACAGTATACTCTCTATTTTTTCTGGTGTGTAGTCCGCATCATCAAAGGTACATATCATACTGACTGTAGTTTCAAACTTATCAGGTAACCCATTCAATATGACATTACATACCTGTTCGTCGTTGATTCGATCGCTACCAGCTTTCACGATTTCTGATGCATAAGCTAGCACTCGAGTAATGTATGTTTCCATATCTTCAGTAGGCAACATCTTAGAAGAATAGAGGCTTTTGGAGGCCTGAAGTCTTCTCAATCTGGTCTTCGGTTGAAACCTACTGGATAGTTTTTGCCATAAAACTCTAGGACACTCAATGTCCAGGATGGACTCCTGTATATCTTCAGTGAGTGATCTGGCAACCAAGGTATAAGCCCTTTCTTTCTTTTCCTCATCTATTTCATTAAAAACACTATCGTCTGTGGTTGAAACTACTTCCCACAACTTTGTGCTCTTCAATTCTAGTTTGAGATTAAACGCTCAAGTCTTATAGTTCTTTCTGTTTAACTTCACTATGCCACTCACTTTATCAATCTTCAAGTGATCAGCTGTACTCTCCACTGAATCAAAAAATCTATCGCCTCCTTCAGCCATTTCTGGGCCGTATAACCTTTGTTATAAGTTTTATTTGTCGAGTGCAATTCTTTGAACACAATTTAATAATTCATATAATCTAAACTACTGTTTACAAACTGTGTGTCTCCAATCAACTACTTGTTTCCACATAACCAACAATATATATATATCGCAAGGGCCTTCGGGCTTCACCCCCCTGGACCCCCCTGATCTATACTCGGCGCTTCGTGCCTCGCCGGATCTTTTCTCTTTTCTACTGTGTGTTGTATTGAGTATTATATATATATATATATATATATATATATATATATATATATATATATATATATATATATATATATATATATATAACTCGGCCCGGCTTGACCCCGCCAGAGGGGCTTCACCCCCCTGGACCCCCCTGATCTATACTCGGCGCTTCGTGCCTCGCCGGATCTTTTCTCTTTTCTACTGTGTAGAAAACGAGGATAATTTGCTATGCAATTTATTTAAAAAAATTTCAAGCCTGGCTGGGATTTGAACCCACGACCTTCGTCTCACGAGAAAAAAATTTCAAGCCTGGCTGGGATTCGAACCCACGACCTCGCGCTTCGTGTCCCCGGACATTTTAAATGGGGACGTTACATAAAAAATTATTGGGGGTCGGCCTAAGAATTGCATAGCAATTAATATATATATATATATATATATATATATATATATATATATATATATATATATATATATAATATATATATATATATTTGTGTGTGTGTGTGTGCTAAAATATTTAATGAGCATTTTGCGAATATGTTGACGGAGCAAAGGCCAGCAAATTACAGTACGAGTATACCTGTACATAACTCAAACACAGGTAGGAAGTTCGAATGATCAACGAAAACGGAGGTAGGATGGGACCAAATCACCACAAAGGAGCTCAAAGAGGTAGCAGAATATCTGGCCCCGACTGTGGTGTCGGGTAGTCTGTGTGTAATCAGACCGATCCTTCTCCAGGATATGTGCGAAGCAGGTGTAGAGGGTGTACCACTTAAGTCGCTAGCGAGTTTTCTTGTGGATAGATCCCAATCTGTATATTTTCAGCGAGGGAAAAGCGAGCAAAGAGCAATCGTGTTTAGGATGCCTCAGGGTAGTGAAATCTTGCCCCAAGTTGTCCAAGTTGGAATGGCGTGAATAAGGTAAAAATAAGGGGTAAGCTGTTCACCTTCGCCGACGATACAGCCATTGTCTACTCGCTGGACGAGATTGAGGATACGAGGGCAGTGATAGAAGAGGATCTGGTAAGACTGCAGAAATATCTGGACACTAAGGGATTGGTACTCAACAAAGAGAAAACGAAGATTATGAACTATCGTTATACCGAGTATGGAACTGAGAAGGAGTAAAAACGCCGCCTGAGATTTCATTCGACGATTTGTGTTTCGGCTACGCCCGTACTTTTCCAGAGATTGAAGAAGTGCCAGATGCCAAATACCTGGGCCTTACCTACTATAAATCAGCACCTCTCGGGAACAACTCACGTTGCCTCACTGAAAAAGGCGCTCAACAGAGTTAATTTTACGCTTTGCTTCCTTAGGGATATAGTGCCGTTAGAGGGTCTTAAATCAATTTTCAGTCACATTTTCAGGCTCGAGTGAGATATGGGCTAGTAGTCTTTGGAGGTGCATACCTCGACGAAGTAGAGCCCGTAAACCGAGCGTACAAATATGCAGCATCCCTGATAGGAATACAAAGAGGAAAGTGGAATGAAAAATACATTCTACCCTTTCAAGAAGTATATCACCAAACTGCTTTCTTAAACGGAACGTGGAATCTACAGGGATGTTCAAAAAATGAAGAAAATGGAACTACCACAAGGGGTTTATTTCCTGTGAACCGACCGAAGTACTTATACGATCTTACTACCAGGCAGGTAGGCTAATGGTGCCTACAATTTGCAATTTCTTCATGCCACATCTCAACAAGGAAGAAGATTCACTGATCCAAAAAGAGGAAAAAACAAATAGCTACCTGCTGAAAAATGAAACACCCTGTAAAAACAAGCTCTCAGGGAAAACCAGTTGTATTTATTAGTAAAAAATGTGTACCTCGACCATGACGAGAATAAAAATAGGGGTGTTTTAGGGGAGGTGGGGGGAATGGGGTATCTTTGTCATCACTGAACGAACTGGGGATTTGATTGTCGAGTACCTATGATTGGATTACTCCAATTTAAGTCAAAGACTACTTTTTTAAAATCTGACCCACAATGGAGGGGGAGGGGGTGGGGGAGTCAAAGCGTTTCGAACGTCACTGAACGAACTGGGGATCTGAGTTGTCGAATATGTTTGGAGTATTCTAACTTAAATCACAGGCTACTTGAAAATTTTAAAATCTAACCCATAGAAGGGGGTGTTTTAGGGGGGGGGGGGGGGAGAAATGGGCTATCTTTGTCATCACTAAACGAACTGGGGATTTGATTGTCAAATTTGTTTGGATTACTCCAATTCAAGTCAAAGACTACTTTTTTCAAATTTTTGAAATCTGACCCAGTGGTGAGGGGAGGAGGATGTTGAAGCGTTTTGAACTTCACTGAACCAACTGGGGATCTGAGTGGGCGAATCTATCAGAATTACTTTAACTTGGGTCACAGGCTATTTGATAATGTTCGAGTCAACCTGTGCAACGCACGAGTGAACCAGCTAGTTAAATATGAAATCAACATTAAACATCTTCACGAAAACGTCGGATTGGAGGTAGATTTTCCAGATTTAAAAAGGTTTTTATTTTCATCCAGTAAAATTTGTGCTACTTCCTGGTTGGATTTACAATGAATCGAGATAGTCAGCAAAGCTTAAACTCTCATATATTTTATGTTGGAAACTAATCAATTAAAATAACAACTGCCAATGGCAGGGAATGATAACCACGGCAGGGACTGACTTAATAGTGGTCACAGACTGACGATTGATAATTCATAAACCAGTTTCACAGATCACAGTTTCACTGTTTTTATCCGAATATTACTAAATTTCATTTCACAGGTATGTAATTAGGTACCATCAAGTTTTGATTAATGTGCCTACGTAGCTGAAGTTAGATATAAGTTACTGTTTTCCTTCAGTGGATTGCTATTCATCTTCCTAATATAACATTCTTCTCCATCTATTATACGTTATTTTCCTATCGTTCTGTTTAACTTTTTTTATTTAAATGTATAAGTTTGATTGTAAAAACCATTTCAAAGTTACATGTCCGAAAAGAACTCCAGGTGAGAGACAATGAGTTCGAGGACTTTCGGAACTGTCGGATACGCGAGCCGAAATTTACATCGAAACTCGATGTCATATGGTTTCTCGAAGTGCGGAATCCGCTGTCGGATGTTCCTCAGGCATCATTGAGGGACATTCGAGGAATCAAATATAAATCCAAGTAGCAAATTGAATGAATTTATTATAAATCAAAACCGTGAATCAACTTTAACTGTGAATTAGGGGTGGGCCGCTCACTTCTGATGATCCGGATCTTTCAGAAGAGTCAGAGATCCGTGGCTCAGTAAAAAAGAACCGCGGTTCTTCGGCTCGTGTGAGATCTGTATTTTTCGGTAAAGATCGGTTCTGCTCTCACTACGGGAGCTCTTCGAACTCGGCTCCCCGATTCCCGCCTCCCCGATCCACCCCGAGTGACTCACCCTAGGGTTGCGCACATCTAGAAGAAAAGATGGATGTGAACATCGATGTTCTTGTTGATTTCTTCTCGTAAATGTTCAAAGAGCCATAAATATATATATTTGTTTTTAGTTTTGATTCCTGTTTGCCCAGGTGGTTGAAAAAATGATCATTATAGGTTTTTGTACCCTTGGTTAGATCCTGATTTATGAACCCAGGGTTGGCCCTTCGCTACCATGCGCAGACGCACTACGCTCTTCAATTTTTTTTTTTTTTTTTTTTTTTTTTTTCGCCTCGTGAATGAGATTTTCTTTGATACAAGCAAATCCAAGTCGTTCCAAGTGTTCCGACGTGCCTACGCTCAAAACCGATTCACCTCCCCAAGTTCCATTGAGAACCTTACCTCGTGCTTCGATTTGTTAATGTTCCACCTGAGATTGTGTGTACCTTCACACACACAAAAAAGGGAGAAAAGCCCAAATCGAATAAAAATTAGATTTATTCAATACAGAAGAGTGGCGGCGAGTTACCCAATGGCTTCATTCATAAGTACAAATTACAGCATTGGTAATTCCATGAAAAATGTACTCATAAAAAAAAAACCCATTGCTGCAGCAAACTTAAATGTAAAACATATATGGCTAAAACATCGAACATCGAAGCCGAAACATCGATGTTTTGATAATATCGAAAAAAAGAACCGTTGAACCGTTTAGCCGTCAAAAGAGCCGGTTCTTTTTGGTGACCCGAGCGGCTCAGAGCCGTTCTTCAAGGTGAGCCCGTTTGCCCATCCCTACTGTGAATCAAACAAACAGCTGGCCGTATGGGGCCATATTGCTCAATATCATTGTTATCATGGCCATAGGAGATTGGCAAGTGTAACTTGCCGGACTCTGGGAGATTAAACTCGAGGGGCTTCAGTAGGGGTTTAAACTGGTACAGCGCTCTAGTGAAAGACGTTGAGCTACAATCTTCGTTAATTCCCATTGTTTTCGAAATTAAACTGGTTTAAGTTGTTGGTGAAATATTTGTTCTACTTGCCTCAAATCACTGATCACATCGTCACTCATTAAAGTTTCAAAAAATGTAGCTGTACACACAGAATCGCATTATATTATAAAATTCCCCTCGCAGTTTCAACACATTTTCAGTTGTTACTTATTATTCCAAAATCACGCATCATCATCATCCTACAGAAACGGGCTATATGCAACTGCGGCCCCATCAAAGGGTGAATGTGCTTTACTAGAGGGGCAGAACTTCACCTCTTTGCATGTTTCATGAAAGCCTATTTTCTCACATATCTTGTATCTCAATAATTTTTTTACTGATGTAGAGGAGCCCCCTTAGTGATAACATAACCCAGAATGAACAGAAAGGGTCGAATTGCTGGTTTCAACTATTCCAATATGGTATCCAAAAGGATAATCGTCGAGTACCAAGCTGTCTTTCATATCTTGGATATATATAAGTATACTTTTTTCTGGTCCAAAATTATTGTCGTACTGTTTAAAATAGATGTACGTTAGTAGGTACACTTTATTTGTGTTAAGTAGATTCCTCGATTCATACCCGAGAAAAATCAGGCAAACGTGTTCTTCAAAGAAAAAAAAAACCTTAATTTGACCTTTCTGATATCTAGGAAAGATACATACCTAAATCGGATCATGTATACAAATAATCGGAGGTAGGTATTTCAATCTATTAGGTACACTACCGAATTTTGAGGTTGAGCCGGGTCTGAATTTAGTAATTTCCTGACAGAAAGGATGATCTTAAAAAATTAATAGCAAACGGATAAATGTTAATTAATAAATAAAATAACCAGTCCCTGACGACCCCGATCAGTCCCTGCCTTATCCCGAAAATGAATTCGTAGCATTTTTCTAAGTTGCGTAATAAGTAAATCTCTCTGGGAATATTCAAATATCTTTATGGAATCCAATCAATCCTTCGGCACTACCTTGGAGTTGACTTCATGGGTGTGGCCATCATTGCTGAAAGCCGTGTGGGCCTCAGTGGTGGGCTAGTCTTTGGCAGACTTACTGTGGGGAGGCTCAAGCAGTTAGATCGTGAAGTTCACTCAGCTGTGCGCTCTTGGCTATGCTTCATGCACTGGTCAAAACCGATGGGCTCGGTATTGTCTCTCTCTGAGCCAGCGTCCCATCTTTACACTGCCAGCGCCAGCTTTTCCTCAGGGACTCGAGCTGGGAAAACGCCTGCACTGCTGCTGACCTGGAATTTTTCAGGCCGCTGTTGTAGTACAACAAAGCAACACAAACTGCTCCCTCCAAAACCCAGCTCACCTGCTGAGTTGGCTGCTGTACTGCTTGTGTCAGTGTACGGTAAATAGCTCCGACAGTGCTCTGAATTCCCCATTTCTTCCCAGTGGGTGGAATGGGCTTCAGAAGGCTTTGAGGCCCATTATAATTTTTAAATAAAAAAACGAGTTCGTTAGCAAGCATTTTTTGATACGCTAAATCGATAAAATTTCAAAACCTGTGCTACAATGAAATCTAATAAAAGTTTTTGAGGAATTTTATTCTGTAGAAGTTAACCAACGATGAACTGGTCCATTAAAATATGTATGCGCAAAATAATGCGGAAAAATGTAGGACCTAAATTTCATTGATATTTAAGGGAAAATTGATAAATAATGCAAAAGCTAATAATACAAAATATTTTTTTCGAGCGCAGAATATTATTTACAAGGAATTTTCCGACATAAAATTGGTAGTTGACAACTTCTTTGCACTCAAAATGATCAAATTTCAAAACAATGTAACATGATGTAATACGATAATAAACAAACATTCGCTCACACGATCATGCTGCATGATTGAGACTTTTCAAATGTATGTAGAATAGGTAATGTAAAGTAGGTAGGTACCTATAGCAGACAATTTATCATTCACACCTATTACTTTGCATAACCTGAAAATCTAAATTCCTTGATGTCCCTTGTGATGTTGTCTAGTGTGAGGGCAATTTATTTTGTAGTGCCCTTCCAATGTGAGTACCTATCATAATACTGTCTTTGTACATAGAATCCTGGAAAACTGGGAAGCACTAGACCAAACATACAATGAATTAGAACTAGATTTGCTGTCTGAACAATCATCTCTGTGTTCTTTATTAACCCACTTGTTACTATTTCGTTCATTAATTTCTCGGAACATAGTGAATTTGTCTAATAAAACTACGACGTTCGTGATACAATTACAACGGAATGCTGACTACGCGAAATCGAGTTTATTATACTCTTGCCACCTACATAAATGGGCTTTAGTGAAGCGTTGGTAGGTGTTCCATTTTACCTCATTGTTTATCAGCATGTTGGTATACCATCAATATCGGTACACCTACCGACGAGTATATTTTAATCAGAGGGACTAGTAAAAAGTAGATATTTTATTTTCTCTCTGTAGCTACCCACAATTTCATCTACAATATGACTAGATAAGTAGGAATATGGACGACGAAGCCAGCATTCCGCCCGAACACCACGAAATTGTGTTATGCAGATCGGTTACGAAGGTTCGTTACACTTAGTGACCCTTAGGAAGCTAATTTCTTTCTTGATCAACCTAAGATGCTGAAATTTGAAATTAGAATACAATTCGAATAGGGAACCGAGGCGCACTGATCAGCTGAGGGTCCTCAGTGCTTTATTTGTTTCTAATCGATATATTTATGGTGATGAAACCTGACACGGAGCTTAATTTGGACAGCTGCAATACAATTACCAAGTATCGTAAGGCTCTGATCAACTGTGGGACTTCTGAGGCTGATTTCTTTCCTAATCGACCTAGGAGGGAGTTGAAAATTGAAATAGTGCGTCTTTGGAACATTTTGAGAAGAATTTATTGTACTTGATATGGAGTACCACTGAGCTGAGGGGTCCTCTGAGGCTGATTCCCTTTCTAATCGTCAAACTTAAATACTTTAATCTATTGTCATCTAGGATTATTTGTGTGAAAAACATAGTTTCAAATCAATATACAGGTTGTGCAATTCTTCTACATTGTAGGAAAATAACTTGGTCAATAACTATTTTGTTCATTAACATGTAATAAACCGATTAAAATTGTGGGGTCCTGGCGCTGTAAAGGGGTGATCCCTTTTGCGAGGCCTGTACCGTCCAGATATAGCCGAAGCGGACGGTATATTTTGGATAATTCCACAACTGGACTATTAGTTATGCGAGGATAAAATTGAATCATAGGCTCCGTTTAACATTTATCTATAATCCAGGGATCTGAATAGATACAGGATTCATAGCTATCTAATACACAAACCCACTATATGCCAATGTGCAGCGTTTAAATACATGACTTCTCTGATTCTTTCAGATCTGGATTTACTTAAAGGATTCATTTGATTTTTAAGTCAACTGTTGAGTGCTGCTACACTGTTTGGAATGAGTATTTGGGTCTCCACCAACCTGATTCCTACAACACAACAAACTTGCGAGAGGGAGAGAAAGAGAGAGAGAGAGTGAGAGAGAGAGTGAGTGAGAGAGAGAGAGAGAGAGAGAGAGAGAGAGAGAGAGAGAGAGAGAGAGAGAGAGAGAGAGAGAGAGAGAGAGAGAGAGAGAGAGAGAGAGAGAGAGTGAGTGAGAGAGAGAGAGAGAAAGATGTTCAAGACAAAACACGTTTCACGTTCATCTTATTCCCCGTAAAATACAAAGAGAGCTAGGTAAGTAGCGGAGCTTAATGCGTTAGGTCTAATTAGTCAAAATGCCTATCATCATCATCTTGAATTTGGATTAATTAAAATCCTATTTTTTCTTGATCGGCGTCATACTGATTCTCGGGAGTATACAAGTAATCAATTATTGTCGTAAGTTGGTCAGCTTATTTACAGTCTTCAATGAAGGAATCCACCGACAAAAATCAATAAGCTCATGTGTAAACGCAGAGTTTTGTTTGTTTTCTATATGAGATTTTCTTTGCTATAGCCAGTTCTTTGAAGTTTGTACTCACCAAGATATGGAAGCCATATTTTGAATTGCTCGGTGCATGTTGGCATACAGAGAACGGGTGGAAATAGATGGGTTGGTTACAGAAAAACTGAGCTGTATCAACCGTAGGGAGTACTAGATTTCGCTGACGTCACGTGAGATTACACCGGCAATCGGTAAGGAACTGCCGACGGGAGTGGGAACAGCGTTCCTGGATAGAGGCAACAAGTGATGGGATGGGTAGAACAGCGCGCGCAGGGGTTCCAAAGGCGAGCGGGAACTAGGGGTTGAGCGAGCAACCTTGCTTCAATTGATACCCTCCCCACAATAATTCGACCAACCACCCTCTCGTTCAAACTGAGCTAAAGCCGGACGAATCATCTAAAACGTTCAACAGCGGATCAAATATTTGAACGAAAAAGAGGAGCCTTTTTAAAGTGACTTCCATACGTTCTGTTTTTGACGAACAAGGGAAGGCTACAGGCTACATGTCCGCCCCGGGGTTCTGGATGAGGGTATTTATTTAATCGATTCTACATCGAAAAATGTGTACACGTATTTTTTCTTTCCTTCCGATAGGCGTGAAGGTCAAACGATTTTTCATGTGTTATCTTAAGCAGGTTTTAGGACGTCCCTTTGAAGCAATGTCATGTAGGCAAGGCTTCTGTAACAGGAGGGACGCCTATTGGAATTGATCCACTTTGGTGGGGGACAACCCAAGCATTAGAACAAAAATAACCGCATACAAATCCGTTTCAGACCATTCTAAGACCGAATCGGTGAGGAAAAAAAGGTGTATGTGTGTGTGTGCGCGCATGTGTGCCTGCGTTCGTGTGTGCATTCGTGTGTGCGTTCGGGGTTCAATGCTTACACGTATTTTTTCTTTCCTTCCATTAGGCTTGAAGGTCAAACGATTTTTCGTGTATTATCTTAAGAGGGTTTAAATACGTCCCTTCGAAGCGATGTCTTATGGGCAATGCTTCTTTAACAGGAGGGATGCCTATTGGAATTGATCCAGATGGGTGGGGGACTACCGAATCATAAGAACAAAAATAACTGCATACAAATCCGTTTCAGACCATTCTAAGACCAAATAGGCGGGAAAAAAAGGGTGTATTGATTAATTAATTAATTTCAACCTTGATTTCGGGATGAGAGAAAATATGACCGAGAGATTTTTCCTCCAGGCAGCCTCTTTCGCCCGTCTGTCAGCCTCCTCGTTCCCATCCATCCCCACATCCGCCCGCGTCCATTAAATTCCAACTCTCAAATCGAACTCTATTCTCAAGTCCATCATCCCTTTTCTGATTTCTTCAATTGTTGGCAAATGGTTGCAAAAATCTGCCAACGTTGCCAGAGTCACCTGACTGACAGTATAAATCACAGCCGAACGGTGAACTCTGCCAACAGTCTGACGAGACAACCATCTCAATGCCTGCCGATTAGCCAGTGCCTAGGCCTGATTATTCGAACAAGATCCCGCCAGCTTGAACTGCTGATAGTAGACTGCTCCTGATGCCGCATTGACTACGAATGCACTTCCAAACCTTTCATCCCCCAAATTACTTCCATCCGTGAAAACCTTGTAAGTGGGGTTTATACCAGTTTCTGAAGACCTCCCCACATCCACCACATGATCCAGATGGGGCCATTCATCAGGGGCAACAGTCTCTCAACCTGGTCACCCTCAGTAAGCGTTTGCTGATCATCATCTTACTCCTGTGCCTCAATTTTCACTGGATTCCCTCCAGAAATCACACAGCAGGCGTGAAACGAGATTGTATTTACTCCTTTTATAATCCGCAGCAACTTTAATCATTGTACTCGCCGCAGAGCCTCCACATTCCGCCTGATATCTAGGGCCTCATCAACACACACCGAGACCCCATATGTGAGGGCTGGTAAAATAGCTCCTAGATAAATCGTCCTAAGAGCCTCGTGACCCATGCCCCAGTACATTTTCACAGTTCGTGAAAGATAATTAATTAGCTGAGATACGTTTTCACAAATATGGTCGATATGGTTCGACCCTTTGAGCGATCCCTCAAAGTATGTACCCAAATACCATAGCTCTATGACAAGGTCCAACCTGTAGCCCAACAGGTATAGACCCAGGATCCTTTAAGCTCGCCTCCGCCCTGTGCGTAACACCTGAGTTTTTTGGGGGTTAAACTCCAGATTGCTCTCCCTCGCCCACCTCTCTATCAGATATAGGGCTCTATTAGCTTCCCTCTCCAGATCATATTCTGTTTTGGCAGAGCAAACTAGGAGTAATACATCTGCTTACGCAAATATGCCCCCCCCCCCCCCCTTTGGGAAAGGTGAGCTCCAGAACTGAATTGTACAATATTGTCCAAAAACCCAGCCCACAACAGGATCCCTGTTGGCAGCCAACCTCCTGCACCCTCATCAGCACTGTGGATGCAGTCCGAATCGTTGAATCCCTTTCATTGAAGTATTATTTCACCAGATAGTACAAATTACGGAGACATTCCATTTCTCAAAGACGCCATAGAATTGCAGGCCACAATGCACCGTTGAAGGCTCCCTTTAGACTCAACAAAATCATTACTCTTTAATCCTTTCACAGCCCCCTTTCAACGCACTGACAGTGCCCCTCTGAGGAACGAGGTCATACTATTTTTCTGAGAGCTTACCAAGTTGCCGGAGATTGTGCCTGATTCTGTTTATCATCAACTTTTTGACAGTTTATCATCAACTTATCATCACTTTGCCCATGATAGGAAGAAGACTGATAGGACGATACTTCGAAGGGTCCATACTGCTACTTTTCCTCGGTTTGGTAATCAGTATAATGTTGGATTGTTTCCATCGTGTTGAAATATTCCCTGGTTGAGCCAGCACAAAAATATCGCCGTCAGCGTGTGGGGAAGAACCTGAAAGGCACATGCTAGGATCTCCGAAGTTAATCCGTCGCCTCCAAGTGATTTGCCACTCTTGCATCCCTCCACCACAGCTCCAACCTCAAGCAGTTCAAAATGTGTATCATCGGGACTGCCAGTATAGTTCCCTCCCTCCAATTGCACAGCTTCATGGTAGGGAGAATCTGGAACAACTTCCGCTTGAACACACTCATCCATTATACATTCCAAAGTATCCCGTAGTCCCTCTGATGGGGAGCCATCAGGTTTGTGGACAGACGTAATCTTTACTGGAGTTCTCCCTTTACCTGCTGCACCTTTATAAATAGGCCCCCAAGGATTCCGAGTTCCCTAGGCGCTGCAGTACTTCTTCCATGATTCATGCTTAGCCCGTTTTATACTATTTTTGAACTCATATTTCAGCCTCCAGTATTCTTGCTTTTTATTTCCAAGCAATACTGGATTAGTTGTTCTTTGATAGCAACAACGATTTCTGCGTAGCTCTCTACACTGTACTGTGAGAGCACTAGACCACGATGGCACCATTCTCCTACTAGATGGGTATTAATTCACAGGTACTCTTCATAGGAACAGTACTCTCATATACCGCCGACACTGTGCCAGAGAACCTATTCACAAACATCTCAATGTGAATATCTGCTCTCCTCTGGGTCCACTGATGATGGTGGGGATGAAGTATTGGATGGACCCAACCAAGAACAAAAAATTATTATCTAAATTTATCCCAGCTTGTTGTTTGAGAGCACAAGGAAACAAGAAAATTTGTTAGAAAATAAATTTTATTTCGCATGAATCGTTCAATCATGCAAGAAAAATATGATATACACTTCTCAGGATAAATATCACAGATATAATCAATTTTCGAGACACTATATCCAAATTTCTACTGGGTACAAGTGAGCTTGATAAGGTAGGCATGTACCTACTTACTTCCAACGACCGTGGAAAATTTGCTAGTAAATATATTATAAATGGTAAGTTAGAGGGAATAAGACACCAATATTGGAGCAGAAAATACTTTACGGATCGTTTATAGAAAGTGGTGGGAATGGATATTCCTAAGTCTTGAGTTTGAGGTTATGGCGAAGTATGGGACAAGTCCAGAAGGTGCTTTTCCTACGTCGACACCTGAACTGATCAATGATGACACGAATGCTTGGTTTTTGCTGCGTAAAGTATCTCTCAATTTGAAGTTCATGCAATTCATCATCAATTTGGTGCATACCGGTAAGGTAATGAAGATTTGAGAAACGTGGATGCAGGACCATCCGGAGTCGGTCGGGTAACCCACAGTGGGCGATCTCCAACGAAGTCACCTTGAGTCTAGGATGTTCCGTCGTGAATATCAGTCGAAGTTCGCTGAAATTAGAGGATATTTCGAGAACGGAAAGCGAACGTCGCCAGGACAAAGAAAAGTAGATCCTTCCGGAAATTGGTGGTAGACGGCAGCAGCTCCTTGAAGCGACCAGTTGATGTGGATATTTTTTTTTCAAGTTCAAATTATTTCTTTTTTGGACGTTTAGGTAAAAATTCATAATTCCCTATTCTAATATTATTTTGAAATTTTTCTTCATCGAACAACATTTCTTCAGACATGGGTAAAATGTTGCAACTAAAGGAGATAGAGACACAAAGAGATGAGCGAGGTTACTTCAATTCCCGAGTCCACCGATAACCTCGCAATTTAAACGTGGCGAGAGTTCAAATATTTTTTCAAGGCACATATTGTATTATTCGTTAATATTATAAATGTAATATTGTTATAATTTCAATGGATAGTTTAATATAAAATATTATCTTTGGAGAATAGTGCTAAGAGTTTTCTTTCCATTGAAGTTTTAAAGATTAATCAATCTATGATTTAAAAATCATTATTTTACTTTAAACTATTATACCTTATTTTTATATATTTTATGTATTATTTTATCAATTATTTGGTTTTTCTTTTGGTTTTTTTTTCTGGTTTATTATTACATTATTCTATACGTAAACATTTACTTTTAACTTTATTAAGATTACAATACTTGGTTTTATGTATTTTTATATTAATGGTGTTTTTTTGTATAAATTTTGTTTTAAAAAAAAAAAAAAAAAAAAAAATATATATATATATATATATATATATATATATATATATATATATATATATATATATATATATATATATAATGAATGTTCTGCTCTGGGACGATGAAATAAAGACGTAATTGCGTTTCTCTGTAAAAACGAATGTTTTATTATCAATACGTGATTAGAAACTTTAAACCAATATTATTACCGGCTTACAAAGGTTCACTCACCTGTAAAAACGAAAGAAACAACATTTAAAGCCTTTTTCTCAGGGTTCTTCAAATCCTTTGGAAATAGCTAGTTATAATTTTATAAAAATAAATTTGTCAAACTTTGATAACAGTGATTAAAGTCCCAGCTGTAATCCATGAATTAAATTACGTAGTAGGCTTGTTCTATTGGGCTACAAATACGAACTGAAGAAAAGTACTCGTAACTAGGTAGTTTTCTTTACATCTCCCCCCCCCCCCCCCCCCCCCCTTAGATTAGAGAGAAACAATGTCGTACGTGACAGTGTACGTGATTGTTCATTCACTAGCTAACACTGGACACAATTTTGTGATGTGGTAGAGGTTTGACTCTGCTTTCCTGTGTCCGGTGTCAACTTCATAAATTGAATTTGAGATCTTCTTAAGGATCAAGGTCCAATCCTTAATTCTCCCAATTTCTTCCTATTCAGTCGATTTCCGTTCTCCACTTCGTCTCCTACTTCTAATTTATATTCTTCTCTATGAAGATCGAATATTTTTTTATTACAGTTGTGCGATTTTATTGTGTTGGCAAGAGCTTGTTCTCTGTCTCTTTTCAGATCTTCTTTTGTACAGTTTGATTTCAATTTAGGTGGTAGAATGTTCACATTGCTGCCTTCCAAAAGGTATTTTGGAGGAAACTTCGTGACTGTGTGTTCTGTTTTGCCATATTTTTCCACGCATTCCTGTGCAATGGTAGTCCAAGTTTTTTTTGTGCCGCTCTCATTTATTTTACACCTTATCTTATTGACTAAAGTTTGATTTAGCCTTTCATTGAGTCCGTTTGAGAATAGTGTATCGACTGCAGTGAAAACCAGACTTATATCCTTCTTCTTCAGAAATTGTTTAAATTCATTGAAATTTATTCCTGGGTATTGGTCTGTTAATATCATTTCAATATTATAGCCTTGTGTTGCATTTTCTATTAGTTTTGTAAAATCAGTTGTGCTTTGATTTTTTGATGTGAGTATACAGGCATATCTCGTTAAATGATCAACCAGGAGATGTAGGTATTTTTTTGTTGACCGTGATCCTCCAAAGCCTCCAATGGTATCAATAGATATAATTTCAAACGGGCGTGTCGCTGGGCCTAAGTGTGACATTAAACCTATTTAGACTTCCTCCTCGATTTGTTTTTGATGCAAATTTCACACGCATTACAAATTTGTTTTATGTTTTTGATTAAATTTTTTGCCGTGTAGAATGGTGTTATTTTATTGGTCATCTGGGTTCTTCCAATGTGGCAGTAGCTCTCATGGACATCTTTTATTAGAATTTTGCTAAGATGTTTAGATAGAACAATTTTTTTTCTTCCTTTGTTTTCTTATAGTAAAATTCATTTTCTAATATGTGTTTTCCATTTAGTAAGCATAGATTTTCGTGTTGATAATTCTTTATAACCGCTAGGTTTATTAAATTTACTACTTTTAAAAAGTCTTCTGTATTCTCATGAGTTTCTAGTACTGGATTTCTGCTTAAACAGTCTGCTTCTTGGTTTGACATTCCTGGGTTATACTCGTAAATTATATTTGAAAATCATATTGGGATAAGTAATACGTTAGGTCCCCTAGTTCCTCATCAGTTCTAACCTTGATGTTCATATTTTCTAATGGCTTATGATCTGAGAAGACGCAAAATTTCCTTCCCATAAGCCAGTGCTGCCAATATTTCACAGCTTCTTTTATAGCCAGACATTCTAGGTAAATTGCCTTCTTCTTTTTTTGAGATTCTGTTAATTTCTTTAAAAAATAGGCAACCGGGTAATTTTCCCCGTTTTTATTTTCTTGTTTCAGCACCGCTCCTACTCCCCTGATACTTGCATCCGTGTAAATTTTTATTAGTAGATCAGGATCAAAGATATGTAGAAGTGGTTTTGAACATAGCAGTGCCTTTATTTTGTCAAACGATTCCTGACATTCAGTGGACCATATGAATTTCACATTTTCGTAATAAATTGTGCAGTGGATCCAGGATAATTGCACTGTGGGGTATAAATTTACGATGAAAATTTATTTTTCCTAGAAATTGGCGTATATTTTTTGTTGTTTTCGGAACTGGAAAATTTTTGACGGCTGTTAAGTAATCTTTTAGAGGTCTAATTGAATTGTTTTCTATTATGTGACCTAGATATTTGGCGTGATTATTTTCGAAATTACATTTTGAAAATTTTAGTCTAAAACCCTCGGTGAGAAGTGCTTCCAGTAGCTGTGATAGGTGTAGTAAATGTTCTTCAAAAGTTTTCGAAAAAATCAATATGTCATCTATAAAATTTACGGCATAGCTAGAGAGATTGTATTTTCTTATTATGTTGCTCAGTATTCTTTGAAAAATTGCCGGAGCCGTCTTTAACCCAAACGGAAGACAAGTCCATTGGTAATCCCAGTCCATTGGTTTGTCCCTCTTGTGTGACAAATGCAGTTTTGCATATATCTTGAATTTTCGTAGGAATTGACCAGAATGCTGAATTTATGTCAAGAGTAGACAAATATTTACAGTTTACCGTTTTAACCATTAAGTCCTCAATCAAAGGAAAAGGTTGTAATTGAGGAACGACGATTCTGTTCAAGTCTCTGAAATCTATACATAATCTTGTTTTTTTTTTTTTATCATCTTCTTTCTTATAGGCCAGAGTTGCTTAGTTTGGATATTTGAGTTTCTATTTGTCTTCTATCTTCTGCTGTGCATCGGTATGGACGTTTGGTGCAGTATTTATCCACCATCGAGTCAATATGAGCTTCATAGTGTCTGACAGTACCGACGTCATATTTATCTATGGCGAATGCTGGTTTATATTTTTCTATCAACTTGTTAATTTCCGATTGTTGGTATTCATCTAGATGGTTTACTATCATTCCGAATCCATCGGTATCAATATGCTCATTGAAATTTATTTCACATTTTTGTTAGTGTTTCGTTTTTCGCTCCTCAGAATACAGTAAAATATCTGTTTCATTTGAGATTCACATCTCTTCTTCCGAGTTGTTACATTGCGTGATCTGTAAGTCTTCATTTTGCATTAATTTGAAACTTCTGATGCAATCCAAACCAATTAAGAAATCGTAACTAAAATTTTCATTATCTACCACAAATATATCCATAAATCTTTCTATGGTGTAAATTTTTATTTTTTAGTGTTACCATACCTTTTGTTTTCTTCTCACCATTGTCTTCAAGTTCACTATTTGCACATCGTTTGTATGCTTTTGTGGTTGTATTATCAATAATTTTGCATTAATTAATGATACATTTGATCCTGAATCATAAATTCCAGAAAATGTTTCAACATTTTTATTTTTTGTTTGTCTTCAATGATTCGGAAGCGTTCACATTCTTTATAAATTCTTCGATCCACTGGGTTGCATTTGAGTTTTTTCCTGTGAATTACTCTATCATGAATTCCTTCGCGATCGCCTCTATATTTTGAGTTACTGATTTTGTTTGTTTGTCTTCAAATCCTTTGGAAATAGCTAGTTATAATTTTATAAAAATAAATTTGTCAAACTTTGATAACAGTGATTAAAGTCCCAGCTGTAATCCATGAATCAAATTACGTAGTAGGCTTGTTCTATTGGGATACAAATACGAACTGAAGAAAAGTGCTCGTAACTAGGTAGTTTTCTTTACATATATATATATATATATATATATATATATATATATATATATATATATATATATATATATATATATATATATATATTGATTTTTTTTTTTTTTAACTTTTTTTGTATGTGAGGGTGTATTAAGGTGGTCGTCCACCAGGTCGGTAGAGCGGCGCGGCGCGGCGCGGCGCGGCGCGGCGCCAAAATCTTTCTCTAGAAATATAATGTAAATGAATGGCAGTCCGTCCACTAGGTCGGCAGCGCGGCGCGGCGCGGGTGAGTCGAAAAATTTCCGCTCTCGACCGCTCTCCAAACTTCTGGAACGCGGCGCGGCGCGGCGCCGAAATATTTCGCACCGCCCCACCGACCTAGTGGACGAAGGGCGGAGCGGAAAATTTCCGACCTCGGCCATTTTCGTAAGCGCTCGTGTGACCTCGGCCATTTTTAACTGAAATCTCTCATTGTTTGAACCATATAATTGAAAGGATTTTGAATCATATAATGAACAAGCCATTCTTATGAATAACCTGCTAAACAAGAGCCAAATCAGTTTCCCTTTTTTAAAATTAAAATTGCAATAATTTTAACAGTCATTTTAATAGCAGGCTAAAATTATAAGATTAGGTATTATGTGCGTTCTAGACTTCCTTCAGTTTGTAACCAACAACTGTCGTTTTTTGCTATTAGATGCCAGGAAAAGCCTATTATATTTTTTAAAAAAGGAATGTTTTATTATTTCTAATAAAAAGAAATAAGTACTATCTCTATTTAATCGTGTATATTTTCTGGATCTTACCTCAGACACAAAATCGAGTGTCTGTCAGTCAGTCTATCAGTCGAAATTTAGTGTCTAGCTTCACTATCAGTGGCTTGATCATTTCATGAAGCTCAAAAAACTTTTGCTGAGACATCCTGAAATATTGGACGAATTTCTTTTCATCTCTCAATAAATCATGGAAAAGGTAGTTGTGTTCCCCCAAGTCCAATCTTTTTGCGTTGATCGGATGGATCCATTGCCTCTTCCTGCTTTCAGTAATTTCCTCCTCCTCTTCAGCTTCCAGAGCTGCAGCAAAAGCGAACATGTCTTCGTCGTCCGAAGAAAATATTCCTCCGTCCGACCGCATTTTTCAATAGAGGGTACCTCACTGCACGACGAATAGTGGGGCCAAGGTGGAAAAAATCCATTTTTGCAAAGTGACTAAAAAAGGGATGTAATGTGGTTTTCTCAAAGTTTATTACCTATCGAATAAGGGAGTGAAAGACCTTCAGTGGCTAAAAATTGTTTTCACTACCAAATGTAGGCTGAAACATGATATTTCGAGATTTTAAGCTTTTTGAGAGTATAATTTGAAAATTGCCTACCACGTTCTATGTGATTGAAAAAAATCCTAAATAGTATAATGTTGGCAATATATTCATGCAGTATCGCTAAGAAATACTGATTATTTTTTCAAAACATTATGGCTTGAACATTAGCTCCAGATTCGGGTTTTATTGCGAAATACAGCTTGGGAGGCATAGATAAAACGAGCTCCGCCTTCCTTTGGTTTGGCTCATTTTTTTTTCTTGAAGTTCTGACCACTATCAAGAAGCTGTACAAATTTGTCCACCGTATTCAGGTGTAGTGGATTGAAATGTGATCAAAGACATAGCGAGACCGTCTTTGCCGTCACACATTAGATTGGTCAAATTTCAAAAAATGTGTTGAAAAAATCACTAAAAATGGCTAAATACGGCTGAAAATGATTGAATTTATATTTCTTGGTGGAATATTGCTCAAATAAAGTTTATTAACTATAAAATAGAACATTGAAAATTTTACGTTCAAAATTATGCTGAAAGATTTAATTAAATGTTATATAAATTTGCTTTAAAAAAAATCTATAAAAACTGAAGAAGAAAAATTCCAAAATCTCTTTTTGAATAACAGATTATAATTTTGAATCGTTTTTTGCCATAAAGGTTAATAAGAATAATAGCCAACAATTTCTTTACACTCAAAAAGCTCAAATTTTAAAAGCATTTTTTAACATTAGGTATACAATACAATAATTTACGAAAATTAGCTCGAATGATCATGATGCATGATTAGCACTTTTTCGCTCCTTTTTTGGAATTGACGACGAAGCTACCATTTCGCCTGAACATCACGAATTTGTGTTACGAAAATCTGTTACGAAATTACGACAATAAACTATACTCAAATCGGAAATTCAACTATGAGAATATTTTTTCAAGATGCAAGGACGGTAAACAATGTGGCTAGACCTTGAAAAGGGATTTGACTTTTACTTCCAAAGATTCTTCCATTAAGTGAGGAAGCAAAGGAATTATTAATTTTGCAAAAGTTTAATCACTTAACACTAATTTAATTATTTTGTAAAGGTACTGTATTTAATACTGTAAAGTCTGTCCGTAGACCCCCTGAAGATGATGAAATAAACCGTCGAAAGCTCGGGAACAAAATTTACTCAATCACCTGACCGAATCTCAATAATCAGCAACACACTTTGCCGAAGCTAAGACCTACCTGTATAATATACCTACATACATATTTATAAAGAAACCTTAATTCAGACAACCATTATCACCGTATTCCACGACTACTGTCTGAAACGAAAAAGACAACTTTTTCCACGAAAAGTTGGTAAATGATCACAGTAAATTTTTCACACCCTTTCCCACTTTTATTAACTTTAATTTTTTCAAAAGTCACAAGATTCAGTGCTAAATTAATAATTTAAACTTCAGAAAACATAATTTTCTAATGTACTTTTGTATTCTGAATCGAATGAAACCATTCCCAAGTCAAAACACTCATTCATTTCAAAGATAATGATTTTTTTCCCATTTTTGACCATTTGGCCCCACTGTGCGGTTGACGCAGGACTGGCAAAACGGCGGGTCGAAAAATGAAATCCGCCCTATAGTGGACGAACCTCAAGATTTTAGCGTCGCGCCGCGCCGCGCCGCGCCGCGCCGCTCTGCCGACCTAATGGACGACCACCTTTAGGTTCATCTATTTTAGTTTCTATTATTCGTAGTTATGGGAATGATAATATTAATTCTCTTTTTATATTATGATAAAATTGTTTATAAGTTTATCTTTTTTGGTTCTTTTTATTAATTTTTTTAATTGATATATATATATATATTTTTAATATTTCTATTTATAAATTTATATACCTTTTTTTAAAATATATATTTGGTATAGAATAATAAGTTATATATGAGTGGGTGATTCATTATCTATTTCTATAATATTACTTAGTTTATGAATTGTTTTATTAATAGTTTTGGCTAGTTCCTTAATCATTGTTTTTATGAATTTATATTTCTGGTTGTTTTTATACTTTTTTTTTATTTTTGACTTTTAGAGTTAATAATTTATTTATGTATTATTTATTTTTTGAATGTAGTTTAATCCCAACCTTAATTTTAATTTTTGGTTGGGGTTATCAGCCGGAAAGTTTAATGGCTGGTTATCATTTATTGTTTTATACATTGTTTTTTTCATTACCTATACTATTGGGTATTTTTTATTTGAAAACTTTCTGTTTTAGTATATTTTACTTTTTGATTAAGATTGATTTTAATTTTTATTTATATATTTCTTTATTGATAGCTTTTTTGGTTAAAATACCAATGGTATTTATTCATTTTTGATTACCAAAGGCTCATGTTGAGGCTCCAATTTCTGGTTCTATGATTTTAGCTGGTGTTTTGTTGAAATTAGGGGGTTATGGTATTATACGTGTATTTTTTTTTATAGAAAATTGTTGTTTAAATATTTATTTTATTTCTTTATGTTTGTTTGGTATTTTTATTATCGGTATTTTGTGTATATTCCAAGTTGATATGAAGTCTTTGATTGCTTATTCTTCTGTAGCTCATATGGGTTTAGTAATTTGTGGCTTAATAAGTATAAATATTATGGGTATTATTGGATCATTATTGATAATAATTGGTCACGGCTTATGTTCTTCTGGTATATTTTGTTTAGCTAATATTTCTTATGAGCGGACAATGTCTCGAAGACTATTTATAAATAAGGGTTTATTAACTATTATACCTAATGTTTGTTTATTTTGATTTATTCTAATAAATAATAATATATCTAGACCCCCTTCAATTAATCTTTTGGGTGAAATTATATTGATTAATGGTATTGTTTCTTTTAGTTTTATATCTATATTATATTTAATATTTGCTTCTTTTATGGGTTTTACATATAGTACATATTTATATTCTAGTGTTAATCATGGGGTTTCATATAGAGGTATGAATTGTGCTTCAGGTGGGTTTTTTTTTATTGAGTACTGTCTTTTATTTATACATTTATTTCCTTTAAATGTTTTAGTATTAAAGATTGATTTATTTACTTGAATGGTATTATATCTAGATAGTTTGCATCTAGATTTTGTAGTGATAAAACAATATGGAGTACGTTTTATTGCAACAACTGTGGTAGCTTTTGGAGTTAGCACTTAATACCTGGATGAAGTAGAGAATATAATCTGGGAGCTAACATGGCCGTAAACCCAAGGCTCACTTATCATGGAGTGGATAATCGCATTTCATGTTGCCATCTCTGGGATATCGGTAACTTGTACATTAACCTGCCCTAAGGGTAGAATCATTGTGTGTAGTGGATTTTACTCGCTGCAGCATTTTGTTCTACAGGTCCTGAAACGTAACTTTGTCGCTGACATACGAAGTGTTCTCAATCAAATTTTAATGTGTTAGCAGATACAAGATCACGCGCTCGAGAAAAAAAGGCGCATTAATAGGGGCTCCCACCTCCTCCAGCCGGAGGTTCGGACGGGTTTTGAGGATTTTAAAATAGTTTATGCCTCCTTTCGAAAAAATTCAAGAAGATCCCACTACTCTTAGACGTGTATAGATGTTCGGCCGTGCAAAGGGAAGACAGACAGACGAAGCTTCATTCTTATAAATAACTAGCCTAGGTTTCTCGCTCGCCTAGCTCACACTGTATGACAGTATAGATCTGATGGTCTTTACTGTTGAGTCAGACTTGTCGAATGATTGGAAATTGTGGATCACTAAGGGTGATTTAAAATGTGTAGGGGATGTTGCTGCTGGGTCTTTTCTAATCCCACCCAACTTGGAAGACTTTTTTTTCTCTGTTGGAAATGTCTATCAAAGTCTGCACCTAATGTGTAAACACGAAAAGTTTAGTATTAAGAACATTTCAGTACTAACAGAACTGCATCGGATGTTAAATGTTTGTACATATTTGTTTTCTCCATCTATTATTCTGAAAGTGTCTTTCAAACGCGAGAGGCTCCTTCCTTCACGAGGTCCGAAGGCAAAGTGAAGGAAACACATACACCGGGGGCGGGGTGATGTTTTGATGGAATAAGAAACTAAATATTTGATGGATAAGAACCAACGTTTTTATCTACATTTTCGATCAATACAATGGGAAAACGCTATTTCATGTATTGAAACTCTCATGGGACCAAATGGGAACACCAACAAACATTTTAAGACCAACCTGAGCAAACCCCAAGGAAATTTACTGGGTCTAAAGCAGAAAAAAACAGGGGAAACGAATTTTTGACGTCATTTCCCGCATATTTTTGCATATTTCTCTTCCGTCATCCCAACATCTTCCGTCAATTGGGATGGTACCATCGTGTTATAGGGGTCTAGAAACGGGAGTGCTCTCAATCAAATTTAATTGTGGCAGTGGATATAAGATCGGGCGATTGGAAAAAAAACGTGCATTAAAAGGGGCTTCCATCCCCCTCACGCCCTTCAGCCCATGGTTCGGGTGGGATTGGAAAATTTTAAAATTGCTTATGCCCCCTTTCGGAAGAATCCAAAGAGATCCCCCCCCCCCCCCCTCATAGACGTGGACAAACAGGCAGACAAACAAACAATAGGAGTTTCATTCTTATATTATTGTATAGAAGTGGGACCACGAAAAGTTTAGTTTAAAGGACATATAAATTCTTCAACTAATTCTATAGGTCCATTTTACAATAAGCAAGGAAGTTATACTGCCCACCCAACTTGGAAGACGTTTTTTTCAGTTGGCAATTACTTTCAAACAAATAACATCTTATAAAACTAAGTGGAACCACGAAAAGTTTATTAGGTTAAATAAAGATAGGCCATCATTTTATCTGCGTAGAAAGGATATCGTTTTCACTGTCTATTTTTCTGTTGGCTGTTTCTTTGAAATCAAGAGGTTCGAAGGTGAAGTTCAGACGTACATGAGTTTCGATGAAATAGGAATAGCAGTACCTCAAAAACCAAAGTTTTTGTCTACATTTTCGTTCACTACAATCGGAAAAAATAATTCCATGTCACAAACTCGCATAGGACCAAATTGGAACATCAATGAACATTTTAAGACTAACCCGAGCAAAAACTTTACTGGGTCTAATGCAGAAACGTAACTTTATCACAGACATACGAAGTGCTCTGGAACAAATTTTAATGTGACAGGGGATAGATGGGACACTCGGGAAAAAAACGTGCATTAAAATGGGCTTCCACGCCCCTCTTGCTCTCCAACCCATGGTTCGGGTGGGATTAGAACATTTAATATCGCCAGCGCCCCCAAACGGAAAAATCTAAGAAGATCCCCCCTCACATGTAGACTCCTCCCACTCAGCAGTTTGGCCATGCATGGAGACAATAAACAAACAGATAGACAGACAGACGAAGTTTCATTATTATAAATAGTAGAGATAAAGATATTCATACATGGATGTTCAATGACATAATTAATAAAAATACTCTGCTTTTAGGTAATTTAAAATTTATAGTAGATTCACAGTCTCAGTTTGCGTCGAAAACTCCAAGGTATCCTCGACATTCAGGGCAGAAATGCATGGTTGCGCTACACGCTGGAATAATGTAGGGAAGACAAGACAAGCACGGGAGTATACACAGCAACAGCAGAGCCAATGCGTGAGTTTTGAAGTTGTAGTGTGACTTGGTGCTCGTTAGTACCTTGTTCTCACAGTAAGGACAACATACCATCTGGCAAAGAAGAATTATTGGTGAATAATAATTAATTATTCCATGGGGATGAACATTGTACATGCTACCATTTTACTGCATTTAAGCTTGCTAAATTATTGTTATGTAACACTTTACTATAAAATTGTTTGAAAAATCCACCAAATATGGCCACATTTGGAAAAATGAGGCCAATCGGTGAAAAAATGAGGTGCTTCTACAAAGATACTTTCATGGGACCACATGGTCCTGTTCAGGAAGGGTTATAGCGTTATAGGAGGAGAGAATCGATCTTAAGATGTATATTGAAGAATCCGATTGTAGCGCTGGCATATCCGTCATAGTTTAGGAGTGTCTCACCACCAGTTGGTGCCGACCGGTGGTGCTCTCCATACCACCGCCATGGATTACTTGACCAGTTCTGTTCTTACCGCTCTTACCTTTTCATCATGGCTCTCTAGTTGTCCGTAATTTAACTGAAAATTTCTTTACCTTTCCATAACCCATTTCCGCCGAGAACTAAAAATGTTCGAAAATATATTTTTTTCCCAATAGTTTTTCATTACAGACTCCAAAGAAATCAAAAAAAAAAAAAAAAAAAAAAAAAAAAAAAAAAAAAAAAATTGTTGTGGTGGTTAGGGGGGTTAGGGGCAGTTACATATATGTTACTGCTGGCGTATGAGGGTAGGAAATAGTTGTTTGGTGAAATGAGACGTATAAAAACGAGAAACCGTTTATTGAACATGCAGATGTACAGAAATGAAATCGAAACTGAAATTTAGTATATTAAATGATTCAACTGTCATGAAATGGTAATCATAACGGCACATCTAAATATGATTTTAAAAATTCTGAAAATATATTGGAAAATTATGAAAAAGTAACATGTCTAAAAATATGTAAATGTCAGAACGAAACGGTCTTGAAAATATTTCATTTCTTATGATATTCCACAAAACATCGTACACAAATCCCCACGTTACATTTTTGGCAAATGGTCTTCACGTGCGAGGAACATGGCTTGTTAGCGCATCTTCTTCTTGTTCCAATAGGTACCACGTATTGGTCAATACGATCGTACCTGATTGAATCGAGACACTTGTTTTTGGCTTGAGCCATAGGTTCAAGAATCTTGAATGGAGTCTTGAAGCGTACAAGGTAGGTTTGTGCAAGTTCTCGACAAAACTACAATTTTGGGTTTTAGTTCCTGAACTGGATGGATAATCCAAGCGTTATTTACTGCAACGTTAACCAACCTCGTGAAAAGGACAAACCACCATTTTTTCCCTCGGATACCAATTTTCTACCTAATTACATCTTGATCCATACGATCTGTACCACCCATACTTTTATTATATTGGTAGATACAATGAGGTTGGGGGACCCAGACGTTTTTTTTTTTCGGTTCTGGAGTATCTCTTAGCAGCATTCGTTGGCTCGTATCCATACTTTGTGGATGCAACAGCCACAGCACTGTTGTCCACCCATTTGCAGACAAATACACCATCAGTGTGTTCAATGATATAATGACAAGTTCCACGTTTCTCACGTTTCACGATCTTGTTTGATGGGAGAGGGGAACCGCGAGGAATCCTGTTTTCGTGCATCGTTCCTGTTGCATAGTACCCATTGTACTTCAAATGCTTCAGCACATTGAATGAAGTTAATAAATTGTCAATGAATATGTGATAAGGCAAATCTGAAACAGCAGATGGAAACTCATCCAACATGTGAATAACTGGGGTTGTGGCCTTCCCAAAATCTTTTTCTGGAGTGGAACTGATGGTGTTATTTTTACCCGTGTATTATATCGAAATTGACTAGGTAGCCATTTACAGCATTGACGCATCATACTTTGTATCCAAAACGAATCGGCTTATTGCAAATGCATTGCTTACTGGAATGACGGCCGAAGTATTGGACCATACATTCATCATACGACAAGTTTTTCGACGAGATGAAATATTTCAAAAATCTTTCCTTCAGCAAGCTGATCAGCGGTTCCAATTTATACAGTTTGTTAGACAACTCAATTTTGGAGTTATCGTTTAGATGTATGAATCGTTTTATTTGGAGGTATCGATCTCTCCTCATGGCCTCACACACCATGGGATTATTCATATCGGGTTTTGAATCCCAATAGTGGCGCTCACTGGGCAACGAATTGTATCCTGTTGGTATTAGAAAACCAATGAAACATTTCAGATCTTCTTCGTTTACTGTGAAAGAAGGGTGATTTTTATCATTCACATAAGGACAACTCTCATTCACAATTAGGCTGATTACCTCCTTGTCAAAAAACAGTTCGAATATTTCAACCACACCCAAATGTGCGAATTCCGATGCATTGAAATGCTAAAAACGGCTGTCATCCAAAATTGGGTACAGATTTCCCTCTATCCATTTTCTTTTTTTGGTATTCGAGAATGTTTCTTGAAGCTCGGTTACGCGAAATTTCTTGTTACAGATCTCGGCGCTACTAAGAAGTTGGTTTCTATTTAGATTATCAATGTTACCTCCTGATTCTTCATCCCCTGAATCTTCGTCTGTCAGTTCAGCAGCGTCTGGAGGTGCGATGAAGATGTCAATCGGCTGTTCATCATCACTTAGGTCTGCGATATCATCATCACACCTTCCTTCAACGATATCTATTGCTTCCTCGACAGTCATACCTCGTAGAATAACGCCTTCACTGAAATACAAATAATTTCATCAGTTCAAGTTTTTGTACTCTGAGTGACGGCTGTAACATATATGTAACAGTCAATTTTGAGAGCTCACAAACATACAAGGAAATTGTTCATAATGACCAAAAACTGACTAAAATACCTCCAACATACCAATTCTATCAACGAAATGCGACGTCAATAATTACAATAAAAATAAAAACAATAACATAATTTGTACTTACAAAGTTGAGGAATCCATTTCTGACGCCTTCAAAAACAAGGTAACTTTTTAAAAGATCGTTGTGAACTACACACGGCCGGATACGGCGAGGTACTGTGATGGAATGAAGATATATGTGTTACAGCCGGCGGAAAGTACCTTGTTCTCACAATAAGGACAACATACCATCTGGCAAAGAAGAATTATTGGTAAATAACAAATAATTATTCCATGGGGATGAACATTGTACATGCTACCATTTTACTGCATTTATGCTTGCTAAATTATTGTTAAGTACCACTTTAGTATAAAATTGTTTAAAAAATCCACCAAATATGGCCACATTTGGAAAAAATGATGCCAATTGGAGAAAAAATGAGGTGCTTCTACAAAGATACTTTCATGGGACCAGATGGTCCTGTTCAGGATAACATGAATTAATTAAACCATTCACCCCCCAACTATGCACCAAATTTGAGCGGGATTGGACAACTAGGGCGTAAAAATAAGATGTTTGAAGGAATTTACGTTTGCGCATGCGCGAAATGGTGTAATGATTTGAGAAGTATGGAATCAGTAGTGGACCATTTACAGCTTGACCCGCACATTCCCCGAAAATTTCATCAAAATCAAATAAAAACTGTTGAAATTTGACTCGTTTAAAAAGGAATACATATTCGCGCATGCGCAATAGTTATTAATGATAGGATTATGTTGAAATTGCTATGGAATGCTCAAATTAACCTGTTCAACCTATCCTCTAAATTTGAGCGAGATCAGTCAACGGGGGCGTGAGAAAATTATGGTTGATGGAATTGACGTATGCGCCGAGTGAAGTATTGATTTGGGAACAACAAAACTCATAGGGGACCATCTTCACCCTAACCCGCACATGCCATGAAAATTTCATAAGTACCGGTTTAATATTGTGGAAATTAAGCTTGTTACAAGGATTTGCAGACATACACACTCAGATAAACACACAGAGATAGAGAGAGAATGACACGGAACGAAAGTAATTCAGAATAGTCTAAAACGTGAAATGCGAGTGGAAATTTTACCACTGTAAAGAAACAACAGCCGTTTGATGTTAGTGGAGACCACAACTTTTAAATCTCTGGAAAGTGAAAACAATGCTTCCGCTCCCTAAAGGTAGACTAGGAAGTAATTCAAGAGATGAAATTTAGCATTTAGGTACCAATCCTTCACTAGTAGGTACATAGCACGGACAAAAGTTAATAAACTCGATTTCGCAACGTTATTATAAATTCCATTAGAACTATATTTATAACCTGATAATTCCAATATTGGCATAATATCAACTGATATTTACAAGGCAATTTTTATGCATTCTAGTATCACTATCTAGCGATTTTTGATGGAGTTTCTAGCTTGATCGTCTATTCAATAAATCCGCTAGCAGCGCGTGATTTCTCTATCCTCTCGAGCGTAGAAATTAGAAGGTTTTTTTCGATGCTTAAGCCCTTGGGGAAAGCAAACTATTCAACGTACAGCGTTGCGGGTGGTTTTAATCGGTTCTGTGAGATTCAATTTATCATTGATAACAAAAATTATTACTGTTAGAAAATTTTCGAGATTTTTTTAGTATTTAGCCCTTTAATAGAACCCTTTAGGGTTGATAAAAAATGACCATCTAGACCCCAAATGTGATTTTTAACACAAGTTTCATATAGTTCGGTCTAGTATTCGCGGACGGCAGACGGAATCAAAAAATTTTCAGTGGGTCTTACACTTTATTTTTCTTGGTCGATTGCAAAGGTTCATTATTGAAAATAATAAACCTAGAATAAAAAAAAACGTCCGTCAGCCGGTCGAAAATCCGGCTGTCAGCCGACCAAAGCTTTTCTACATAATAACTGAACCAAATTTTATGACATTTGTTTGAAAAATCTTTCTATGCCATATTAATCAATATACCATTCTATTCTATACACATATTCTATATTTTATTAATATATAGTTCATTATTATTTTCTTTCTCTCGCCAAAAAGAACACAGCAGACCCTACATCTGGACTAGGTAATCAGTTCCATAATATTTGTATTTTTTTCATTTCCTCCAAGCCCTAAACATTATTCTGTTAGTATGCAGAGATACTTGCTACTGGGTAGTACCAATTTTTATTATTATTTTTTTTTATTCAATGTTATTCAATACAAAAACCTTTTCCACATATTTTATTTACCCCTTCCTCTTGCCATAGATATTTAGGTTAATTTTATTCCCAGTTTAGTAAAACTGGGTGGTAACAAAACTTCTGCTTAACTTCAAGCGAGATTTCTCCTCTCATAAACTGAAAATCATTGAATTCCTAGTAAAATTTAGGTTGTTCTTCCGTTTCACAACAATAGAAGGTAGGTACATAGTTGGGCAACTCATTAGGTACAGAACTCACGAATGTCGATTTGATCTTCCGAAGGTTGTTATTCTACTCTTCTCGAGTAATAAGGTGATTTTCCCGGTTTGAATTTCGCTTTGAATGATGCCCTTATTCATAAGTACCCCCCCCCCAAACGATCTCGGTATAAAGTTTGATTGATAGAGTCATGAGTTATTTATATACCTACCTAAAAAATATCTCGAATTGTCAGATCTAGCGGATTTTATTTTAGTTTTTCGGACTCTAAGATTTTACTTGCCAACCAAACTAGGCAGGGTGCAGAGATGAGATGCTTAGAGTGAGCCAGATAATGGAACGAGGCACTTTGAAACAGCTGAACGAGGTTCCCCATTCATCAGCCATTAGGATGGGTTGGAGTTGTCTCCTCTCTTGTTCTCATGCTGGAAAAGTGATACTGTTACAGGTGAGACATGTGTCACATACTAGGGTGGGGCATACACACAGCCAACTAACCAGCCGACTGGCTTCCTCAGATACTCACCTTTAGAGCTAACCTATCATAAACGATATCTGAAACCTATCAGAAAACGTCTTCAGAATCCTTAAAAATTCATCGATTTAGCAACAACAAAAATCCCTAAAATGTGGTATTTTTTCACAAATATGGAACGTGGTCATATCACCCCATAAAAATGGTTAAATGAACTTTTAACTGAAAAGAAATAGGCGGTTCATATCACCCCAACACACGGGGTGATATGAACCTTTCTTCATTACAAAAATCAAATACTTCCACTCCATTTTTCCCCAAAGTAAGGATATGATTTGATTGTTCAGATCTCAGAGAAACTAAAGTGCGAAGGAGAGGTGAATCAGGCAACGTTAGGGGGATTGTTTCTGTGAAGAAACTAGGCATTTTGGTTCATATCACCCCGGTCGACGTAATCGACAGCTAGTTATCAACACTCCTTCTCGACCTCGGTAGCCAATAATTTATTTGAAAAATTTGAAAGCCAGCGTTCATAGTACTGAAAAACGAATTGGACTGAATAAGGACCTGGAAACTACTTTCAAACCCATTAACCGACACATGTGTTGATAACTCACTGAGTAACTCGTCTGGTTCATCTCGAGAAATTCTTATTGACTGTTTACGCTCAACTGACAAATCCATTATGTGCCACATGATGTGCAGCTAACTCGCTAATGCTGAAGGATGATAATAATCAGACTTAGGACGTGACATTAAATCAAACACTTGATCAGCACGTCAATTTTTTGGGAGTGATTATCGACAACCGTCTATCGTGGCGCACTCAAATCGAACACCTCATCTCGAAACTTTCTTCTGTGCTGTTTATGCTCCGGTGATCATACCTCACTGTATCCTCTATAGCTCTTCGTAGCGTATACATTGCCAGTTTTATCAGTAGATCCACCTTTACATGATCTGCGATTATGTTAGTTATATCGACTCTGCGGTAGATTCGAATTAGAGATAAAAAGTGAACTCTTTTTCTGGAATCGATACTACGAACTGATTGATAGATGATTGAACAGAATAGATCGATGCAGAAGTGGTGATGGTGGTTAAGGGTACCGCTCCTCGATTGTGGATGCTTCTACCATGTGTTACCTGATCTCTATTTCATGTGTTCGTGTGTGTGTTCGGTGCCTATTCAAAGTTACCTAGATTTCGTAACGTCGGAGGGTCTCGAAAAGAATTCGTGCAGTAGGACAGTTTTTCTCCAATTTAGCTTAAGTTAAACAAGTACACAGATGAAGTTGATAGTTTATCCAATCCAAAGTGTCTAGTTAACATACTAGAAGCGACTTTCATGCAAATTTCCCAAAGATTAGCAAATTTCGAATCTCTCGGTTTTGTCGTTCCCCTTGACTTAGAAAAATTTGGAATGTTTCAAAATAGTTTTCCACAATATGTTTTCAATTGCCTTGTTTCAACCTACAATAGATTCGTCTATATTCAGCTAAAAAACGAATGAACTATCGTTTACAAAGTCAAGGATTTTGATGGTAAAGAAAATCATGAACGGTAATCATTCATGAACTTTTACCTAATTGATAAGTCTCTCAAAAAAAGTTATTTGATAGAAAAAAAAAGATATTGGCGTGTGAATTTTTGGTTTCTAACAAATATTAGAAGGTCAGTACAAGAACTGTACGATCTCTTGACCAATCAGCTGACTGTAAACTGCTTAACATTTCCATCTTTGTTTAGCTGGAGACTTTTTATATGCCGGGTTAAGGGGGGGTTCGAGAGCGGTATCCTCCACTGTAGACCCAGGCCACGCTCCTGAGTATGCACGATAATGAATGCCACCTTGAGAAATGCACGGTTAGCCTTCAAACTATTGGAAAATACTAATTTGTTATTCCCGACAGGCAGATGTGAAAACATGTTAACTTTAATATTTGTAAACTAAGAGGATGTATGTACAACTTAAGGTTTTCTGCCGTTAAGTGCTTACACTCAATCTACCTAACTTTGATTGATTATTGCTAAAATCTCTCACTTGGGGACGTGGTCCCAAATCCACTGCCCTGCTCCTAATAGGACGTGTAGGCACTTAATATCCTCGGGTACACAATCAGCACAGCTTTCGTGCTTTCGGGATTCTGATCTTTTCAAGCTTTTAAATTGTATTCACACTAGTCACTGTTCTCACAACAAAAAATAAACCGAAAATAATATAACCAAAGTGATATACTCGTAGGTATGTCCAATATAAAGATAGATAGATAGAACAATCATTATCACTCTGCAAACAGTTGGACGGGAAATACTATTCAGGTGCCCTGTATAAACCTGATAGCAATCTAGTGTATGGATGATAAATCCGAGTATCGAGAAAGGCGCGGTTAGCCTTAAACTATTAGAAAATGCTGAACTATTATTTCCGACAGGCAAATGTGAAAAGATGTGAAAATGTGAAAAAGACTTCACTGTTATTCAACTATGAGAATGTAGGCTCAACATTTGGTTTTCAGCCGTTGAGTGCTTACTACCAATCTAAGTATATAACTTTGATTTTTTGGAAAAATTTCTCACTTGGGGACGTGGTCCAAAAACCACTGCCGTGTCCATTACAAGAGTATGTACCGAATATCCTCGGGTAGGTACACTATCAGCACTGCAGTAGTATGAGATTCTGATCCTTTCAAGCTTTTAATTTTTATGCACACTAGTCTCTGTTCTCACAACTAGAAAAATAAACCATTCGCCAGTCCTAAAACCCCTACTTCTTCTTTTATTTACATTACACGAATGTTTGGTAACAGCGTTTATTTGTCTACAAGTGCTTTTCAACTTGGATGTTAAGAGTTGCCTACCTACTTATAACGGATTTAATAAAAATTCGAGTTTCTACCTGGGAAAAAAAAAACATTGGGGTCGACGATCAAATAAGTATTATTATCATCAAAGGAAGGCACTTGTGACCTGCTGAGTATGTTTGTACGATGTATCACAAACAACCGAGGAAACTAAATAACGGCCTCACGATTTCAATATAACAATAGTATGTGACAAATACCATTCAATATAACAATAAGGTGACACAATAGTCGGGAAGGTAGTGAAATCTTTTAGGAAGCATATTGACAAATCAGTCTTGCAGAAACTGCAAATCAATTTAGTACATAGGTAGATAGGAAAGACCATTTGATCAAGGAAAAGAATATGTACGCATGCGCATCCTTATCACAGACATCTCAACGTTGCTTACTTGCATTTCATGTATTATGTGGGGAGGAGAGCGGGGGTGTCCTGGCTCATGGTTTTCTCTGATTCGTCCTCTTTTTAAAACTCCTGTTTTGTTACTTTGTTAGTACATGGGGTGCCTTTTTTCAACTGTGATACGTGCTGTCTTTTAATGTCAGTTGTCTAAGCTGGCTCCTACTGCGTCCACCACCCCACCAGTGACCCAAGCAGGCGAGTATTTGTTCCTCCTTACCCGAGATACCTGAACAGGTCCATTGCCCCAGTGCCTTCTGAATTAGCTGACTAACCGCCTACTCCACGGGTTTCCATCCCAAAAACCCAAACATAACTTTTACGTTGACAGGTCCCTACCATCAAACCTAGAGAAAGAGTGGGGAGAGAAGCCATCTTCCCATCAAACGGCTCCCACTGCCTGCAATAATCTCACTATAATTGGAACAAACTAAATCACTCGCGTCAAAGTTACAGTCATCACTCAAATCACTCGCGAAAGTCATTTTATAGTAACTAATGCCATCCAGTTCTCCACCCTGGAGTTGCCCTGACACGAGTGTAATTAGGCTGGGCTGAAAAGCACCGCGTTGTGTTCCCCATGCCTGTCGCCCACTGTAGTCACGTACATTCAAACTTCGTGCCTCCTGCAAGAATATCCTGCGCCTACAATGAGTAATTATAAGCCATCTCTTCCAATGGCCAATGGTTCTAGATAGACCTCCTTGTTTCTAAAGGCATTGTGCCATGTCACTTTTCATCTTCATACCTCTCAGTCACATAGGCATATTTTCTTGTGTAACCAGTCACTTAAGTGTCTTCCTTAGTAGTTATCGATGCTTTCGGGCAACTTGGATCGATAACGACCAAGTTCATAGTCATTTCCTGTTAATAGTCAGTCAGCAGACACCTATTTACAGTATCCTATTAACGTTCTTTGTGCAGATAATCACGAAAGTGTTTTTATTGGTTGTCGATGCTTTCGAGCAACTAGGATCAACAACAGACATTATTTCATCTTGTACCTTGTCTAGTATTGACAAAGACTTTATTCTTCCACCTGCCTGCACAATTTATGAAAGAGTCATGTTTTTTGTGAAAGAGTCATGTTTTAGGATAAGAAGCCATTTTTTGAACAATAGTAAATATTTCTTGCACATTTCGGTGTATACCTACTTATCTTGTTTTGTTGTGTTGAGACACTCACCAAAAGGCAAGTTTTGCTCAAGGAGCCACGTTTTTGCATGGATAAGTCACCTTTCAACTTTAGACATTATTCTCATACATTCTCATAAGTTGAGCGTATTGAAAGACATTATTTTACGCTTGAATGGCACAATTTACCAAAAGCCTGCTTTTGAAAGCAGTCATGTTTTGTCAATAAGTCATTGTTTTATTCATGTTTTCAACAGTAACACCTAATATTTGTAGTATATTTCCATCACATTGAACATTGCATGTGTATAATCCATCGAACTATAAATCATGGAACGCGTGGTTCAAATGGTTGAAATGGTCCAGCCCACCTAGCGTCCACCATCTTTGATTGGGGCAAGAGACACCGAGTCGCTCATAACTCAAGGCTGTTCAAACCCTTACTCAAAAGGTTATCAAACTATAGAATGTTGAGTGTTTGGCCAATTTTCACATTCCAAAGATTGATTAGCTCGATTCTGCAAGTAGTTGTGCATTTCCCAGAGAAAAATTTAAATTTCATTGAAATTGTACAAAATTTGTCGAAATTTCCTCTATTTCCATTCCTCAATTTGGCATTTTTGGACGGATTTTGATGATTTAAATCATGTTTGCTTCTATTTTCCTCCCTCTTTGTATTCTGTCATAACAAAACATTAAATTTACTAGTTTGGGAATTCTGTAAAATTGGGACTAAAAATCGTGCCCCTGCCGGATTTATCTGGAACCACCTGGTCAAGGGGGGGGGGGGGGGGGGAAGGGTCTACCCCACCCTGCTACCCAAGGCCGGGTGATCCCCCCCCCCCCCCCCCAAGGCTGGCCCTTCCCCATCTCCATGACAACAGGGTGGCAACTTCCGCCTACCTCAACCATCACCGGGCGGGCGGCCCGGAGAATGTGTGCTCTTTTCAACTCTCTGGTAATCACTCCTGCTAGCCACTCTCTTATTGAGTCGTCCTATTTTTCTCATTTCCTCACCTAGCTTGTAATTTTGATTTCTGTTCCTTCCTCACAATCGAAGATAGGGAAGCTTTGTGTTTGTGATTGAAGTTAAAAAAGTATGCCAAGCCGGGTCTGCAGTATAGCTTCCTCACTTAATGTAACATGGAGGTATAGAATTAGTTGAAAAACCAAGACGGATAGAAATATCTAAAGATACATTCATGCAAAAATGTGAAATAGAGCTATTTTAGGGCATGGTGTACAGAGGCGGCCGGTGAGGGGGGAGGGGGGGGGGGGCATCGGGACATTGCCACAGTACTTTTGGGGAAAAAGTAAGAAACTAGAATGAAGCCATTACAAGCAACTCATCGTTTCAAATTAGAACGAAAAGCGCAGCGTGTAGCTCCATGCTATGGCTCCAAGGTGGAAACTAGATGGAATAGGTTTATGCCAAATATCCATCTACCAGCAAAAAAGTACGTAGATTGATTGCGATATCACTATATTGAGAGGGAAATTTTGTTGATTCAGGTTAGACTGTGAAGGGGTAAGTACAGGGAAATAAAGGGCAACAAACGGGAAATAAAGGGCAAGAAACGGGAAAACGAGGTCATAATGGGATATTTCTGATGATATTCGGGGCTTTGCCCCAGACAGTGTTTTCAATTTTCTAAAGACCGTAGAATGAAATTTGCGTCATTATTGGTTCCCACTAGAGAGTCTCGGTTTTCCATTAGCCAAACTGATTTCTTCTGGTCACTCCATACTAAGAGCTCCCTTTGCACCATCACTGTGGAAAACAAGAACAACCTTCTAAAGTGTAGGAAGTAAGATCATAGTTTAGCCTTACTTTCCTATTCTACAACCTAGGATACTACTCATCTTGCTGTTTTAAATGTAAAAATGTGTTCATATTTCTCTGATTCATTCCCCGTTCCTTTATTATTCACGTCTTACCTTTGAATAAGTATAGGTAGATTCGTAGATTGTACCTATTTTCAACAACAGCACCTTGCGACTGATCCTGACGGAGTAAGGAGTATAAGGACGAAATGGCGTTTGTAAGTATATATATCAACTTCATTGTTACTTACAAGTTTTTACTTAAGATAAGTTTTCTGGGCATAGTAACAAAATCAGCCAAAACTGACGACATTTTGAGGTCTCATTTGGAAAATGCTACAGTGTTCAAAGGCACCTCCAAAACCATGCAGAAAGAGCTACTTGACAGTATATTTCATGTGTGTCAAGATGCGATAAAACACGAAATTGCTAAGGCTAAATATCTATCCGTCGAAGCAGATGAGACTACTGATTGTTCTTGCAAAATTCAATTCACTATAATTTACAGATATTTGATTGACAATCAAGTGAAAGAACGCTTTTTTGCTCTTCACAACCCTCCCGCTTTTAACTCTGAAACGTTGTCTTCAATTATTATCAATGAATTGACGTTATCGGCAATGATAAGTCAAAGTTAGTGTGCCAGACATATGATGGGGCTGCTGTTATGAGTGGGTGCAATAGTGGGTACAGAAAAGAGTTCGAGAAAGCTATCCAAATGCTATGTAGTTTCATTCACAGTTATGCTCATCAATTAAATTTGATTATGCTACAGACTGCCTCTAGTATCCCTATAGTTCGCAGGTTTTTTCTAAATTTGACAGGGTTCTCTAGTTTTTTTTCTCACTCCCCACAAAGGAATAAAGTTTTAGTCTCAATAGTTAACAGTCGTAGAGTACCACGCCCATCTGGTACAAGGCGGAATTTCAACTCCATTTTGTATTGCAATTGATATAAGCTTGCTAAGAACTGCTTTACAGAACGAAACGTTAGTAACCTGGTCTGTAGTTACAGTGTACTCACTCCAACGTACCTACTAATCTTGAGTGTTGGTGTTTTGAATACTAGAGTGTGTAGATTAGCTTGCTTTATAGATCAGCGATCTGTGTAGATCATTTATTAATCTGAACATTTTACTTACTAACTCGCATCTCAAAATATAAATTGTAACGAAAACATCGTGAATCAATATTTTCAGTAGAATATTGATCATTCTGGATTTGTTGCATTAAAGAAAAAGGTTATACATAAGTGAGTGGTGGTTGTGGGGTTAGACAACATTTCTATAGCTTTTTGAAATATCAGATTTTTAATTGACGTCTGACGTCACATTCTATCATTTCATCATAATTTAATTTGAGTTCCTTAATATTCCTTCAGAATTATTTCTCCTAAGTAGTTCACCAGTGCAATACAATCGAAGCCTTGATAATGTTTAGTACTTTTAATAATAATATAGTCCATTCTAAAATGTTCAGATAATTAGTAGGTACCTGTAAGATTTTTAATTTTATTTATTTATCTAATTAATTTATATTTAATTTATCAATAATATGTTTGTAATGATCATGATTGATTATGATTTAGTAGCCATATTCTTTCATGACTGTTGCCCAAGGCATTTGACATGACCCAAGTGGGATTTATGTTTCATGTTAGATCAAAATTAAATCACACTGAAAACAAAACAAATGGAAGAAAAACCTCAATGCTCTTCTTGACTGTCAAATAGGTAAATATTTTTGTGCCCCACTCCTTTAGCATACCACTGGCCACCACTGATGTTGTATAATGCTACTATTGATCCAACTGCAATGAAATTTATAACGGACCATCTAGGACAAACACTGCATGATTCCTGAAAATTCCATATATATCTGTCCAGTAGCTTCGGAGTTTTGCTGTTGTCTACCAATTTTAGTGTGGCGCATGACCAGCAGTTAATATTAAACTTATTGGGATATTACTCATAGCGCATCTTCCTGGGAATTACATCCAACCAACCACGGACCAATAGATGATGAGAAATTGATGTTATTAGAAATTCATATTTGCGCATGAGTACAAGCTATATTATTCTGACGGCAATGAAATTTATAGGGGATCAACCATTAGTTCATCCTCACTATTCCTGGAAATTTCAAACAAATCTGCTCATTTGTTGGGCAGTTTTTCAAGTATCAACCAATTTTAGTGTTGCGCAAGCGCAGTAGATGTTACTCAACCAATCACGATATAATATCAAAGAGCATCCTTCGGGAACATATGCCCAACTATCCTTTGAGTTTGGACAAAAACGGATCAATTGAAGACGAGAAATTGAAGTTATAACAAATTCACATTCGCATCAAAATCACAAGGAACCATCAACCGGGGTTAACCCGCACAATCCCTGAAAATTTCATCGAAATCGTTTCATTACACTTGGTGTTCTTTCAGTATAAATCGATATTAGTTTTGCGCTTGCGTAATGGTTATTACTCTGCAAATCGCAATATAATTTATAGTGCATTTTTCTAGAACATGTGTGTGAGCTATTGGGTGGAATGTAATGTGGATAGCTAACAAGGATTTTGACGTTTTGTTACTATGGCTAAAATACTGAAAGACAATATTCAAGTATTACCAAATAGCACGTTACCTTTATGGGGTGTTGTTGCGTCGTCCTCGCTAGCGTCCTGTTTTAATGCTCCCACCAAAAGTACAGCCTGAGCCTTTGATGTATAAAGCGGGATTGGGAAGAGATCAGACCAAGAACGTTCACTTGAACGTGTTGTATGAGTTACCAATATTGAACAACACTTCAATTGAAGGTTCGTTACGACTGGATTATCGTACCTGAAGGGCTCTCAATAATATTACTCTGGAACTGAGGGTTCTGCACCTTTATTATTGCAAATATGTCTGTACCAGGAGTAACAGGGTAGAGTCAAGGAAACAAAAATGTGTGTCGAATGTGTGATATAATTAACGTGTCGGTTGGCACAAGATATAGAAAATGGTAACAAAGTTCCAATGAATGATTCTCAACAAAGGAGGCGTTATCAAATACCTACCACGATATCAGCGAATTGGGAACATTAGCTTATGCTTGACTATAGGAATGTTTGCGTTACGATCGTTACGATCCAAAATATACAAGAACTTAGGTTAGCGAGATTGTTGTTGTATGTATATATATATATATATATATATATATATATATATATATATATATATATATATATATATATATATATATATATATATATATGTATATATATAGTACCCAAGTCACAAATTCAACATGGGAAAATCAAATGGAGAATATTATGATTATTTAATATTATTGGTGATCATATCATCAAAACTATGTATATATATATATATATATATAGGTATATAAATATCTGAAAACCAAAGAAAACGCGTCACCATCCCCAAGTGCCGCTGTGCCGACGTCTGTAATACCCTTTTTTCTCCGAGAAGGTGGGTAAAAACCTTTGCATTTTGTTTCTATTTAAATAGACATATCCATGTCAACAACATTCATTCTCCCTAGGTACCTTCACATTGTGACTGTTCATGAAACCAAAGTGAATCGACTAGGTATATATATATTCTTCTATCTTCTGGTGTAGGTACCACGTTCCTAAATTATGATCGTTGTTGTTGAATAGAAACAACGAGAATCTCTGCAATGCGCTTTTGACTGACAATCCTTCATCCCTTTCACTTCTATCCCGTTATTTCTATCATCTCGCTTGAATCAGGCACGTCTCCTCATCCTCAACTCTTATTACCGTCCTTTCTCTTTCTGAACCAACCCAAACATCACTTTACCCTTCGTCGGTCTTGACTTTCATCTGTTGTTAGGCCGATTTTCCGGCCAATTAACATACTTGTGATGGAGCACACGCATGCTTTTTTTCTTACACGCATTGCTCGCCTTGCCAAGACCTGACGGTATTTTGCCTAGGTTTAGTTTTTTCCCCCGTTTGCAATCCTGTATCAGTTTTTTCCCGTTTAATTTTTGTAAATATCGGTCTTCTGTAAATAGGTAGGTAACTTTTGTTTTCCCTACAGTTTCAAAAACTTATTCTAACATGCATTTATTTAGCTTTTTTCAAATAATGAATCATTGTTTATTTACCAAAATAAGGATTATTGCTCAGTCATCACCTTAAACTACATTCCTAATACCAAAGTTGTACAATCACGTGTGTACACAGTTATATGGGAGGATTTAATGGGATAAAACTCATCAGTTGTTATTGTAACATTACTTGGAGGAGAATAGTGCACTGATTAGTCAGTAATAACCTACTTGTTCTGTGAAGAGAGTAGTATCAAATTAGTGAGATGATGAAATGAATGTCAAACAGACCCGCCTTGTCGCCGTTTCGTGGAGACCTTGAGAAGTTCATCAAAGTCGTATAGAAACTCTAAGAGCTATGCTAGCTACAGAAATATTATGTTTGTGCATGCAAGAAGGCTACTCGTAATCCAACAGCAATGAAATCCCCAAGGGACCCTAAAGCCCCAATCTACACACCCCTTGAAATTTTAACTGAAAACGAAGAATTTTATTGATCTTTAGCTTTTAATAGTAATAATAATCTTTAAATTTTTAAAATATCTTATTAAAATTGTCTGGTAAAAGATCGAGCCACAACATACTTTATGACTTCCAATAAATTCATAAAACAAATGAGTTGTAATTTTATTTTATCAATATGTACCTATTTATATGTTAGTGATAGCACAATAAATGGATCTTTTCCGTTAATTCACTACCACCCCTTTTATTGGTTTCCGTTAATTCACTACCACTTGATATATATTCTATTGTTCTAAAAACTGTTCCCCAATCATTTTTACGTCCACTGTGGTAAAATAGATCAGAATGCTGTGTATAGTTTGGTGGCCTGGATGCTCGCAAGCTCGCATCTAAAAAATACATTACATCAAGTAGTCAATCCCTTAGTAAAAATTCAGATTAGTTGGACATGTAGGTCTGAATGATGTGTTTAGTTTGGTGGTATGGATGCTCGCAAGCTCGCATCTCAAAATTACATAACATCAAGTAGTCAATCCTTAGTAAAAATACAGATTAGTTGGACATACAGGTCAGAATGAAAGAATGGTAGTGAATTAACGGAAAAGGTCCCAATAAATTATTGTACTGCACTTATAACCTTTCTACACAGATCACTGTAGTTTGTTGAACTTTGACCTTGGTTCATTATCTAAACAATTGCATAGACGTAGGTACCTACCTAAAGGAAATTAATGAAGTCCAATAAAACACCTACACTCTACTAGGTAGTTCTTCTTGACCTAAGTAACAAGAAGTTTTATCCAAGTAAATGGTACAGTCAAGAACCCTAACTTGGGGCTGCACTCCAACTTGGGACAAAAAAGAGGTTATGTTCTGGTGGGTTGTAGCCTTGGGTATAGATGCAGTTTACCTGTGAACAAGATTATTTTGTTAACTATGTGAACCACAACATTTTTAATTTATCTTTGGCTGCCTGATCAACTCCATTTGCTAGGAACGAGTCGAGGAAGTTTTCATCAAATATCGGAAAGTTGATAAGAATATTTTCTAAGGTTTGCTCCCAACTCACGTTTCAATCAAGGGGGTTCTTGCTCTTATACGGCCTCAGGCAACGTCACCTCTTCCTTCCTAATCCTCTACTAATTATGCCTATGTTATGTCAAGTTGAACCCTGTTCAAGAATAAAATAATCAATGTGTTCCAAACTTGGGACAACGTCCCAGATTTTTAATTTGTTGTTTTATTGTGTAGGTATGCATTCTCTTTTGCCCATTTTTCAAGGACAAACTTCCCTGGTAGTTTTTAAAATTTTAAGCTTGCTTACCTAGTTTAGTTTTTAAAGTAGTTTTTTTTGTTTACCTTGCTATCGATTAATGGAAGAAAAAATTGCCTTGAAGTATGTTTCAAGTTGACTCAAATTTAAAGTTCCAGTTTCTCCACTGAAGATTTTTCGTCAATTTCAATTTATTATTTTCAATAATGCACCTTTATAATCGACCAAGAAAACAAATTTCAACTCCCCCCCCCCCTCCCACTCAAAATTTGTTTGTTTCATTATTGTTCATAGGTGTATGCTGATTTGCATCTCTTACCATTAAAAAATGTGATATTGCGCTGCGAGCTTAATGTTCTACTGAAGATTACTTTTTATCATGACTGGCTGAATTAGTCTGAAGAAACGTGAGATAAACATTCACAAACGAAATTATTCTGTGATTTTGTAACAAACTACTGAAACGTGATTATTTTATGCAAGAAACGTTTACTTGGAGTTCTCGCCCCTTCTCCCTAACTTTGGTATTACCTACCCCAGAACATTTTTAAAAACATTAAACGTGTCCCAAATAAAAGTTTTAAAACTTATACACGGTACAAATGCAAAAACATATTAATGTCCTAAGTAAGACACCCTGTACCTAACTTGGGACAAATTTTTTTTTTTAAATATTAAATTTGAATTTAAAATATTGAAAACACCAGAAATTGATAGTTCAGATGCCCTTCAAAAAAGCAGATTTTTTTTCTCTCTAACTTTTCATAAAGTGGTTCATATTTGAGATCAAACCTCAAAAGTGTCCCAAGTTTGGGTGTTAGACAGTACCTACATCAAAATCTATGTAGGGATATCGACAAGAACATTTGTAGGTCAAGTGAAGGAAGATGTACACACATTGTGTCAGCCTTTTGCTCTATAGGTACGGTTTCATAATAATATTTCTGTTTTTGAAGAAAGCTAGTTTATGCACTTTTGGTATCAATAATTCATATTGTGATCGAAAAGAGACAACAATGATCTCCCTCAAAATTTGTTGGTTTACGTTTCAAGAAGTGTAGAATACGATGATAATATGTAAATAGAGAGAGAGAGAGAGAGAGAGAGAGAGAGAGAGAGAGAGAGAGAGAATTCTCACAATAGAATAAAAATGTAACGTTATTTTCTCCTGACCAATCTGTACTTAATTCCAAGAATAATCTGAAAGAAAAATTTTCAGCTCGGTATGTTTGATCATCTATTATTAATATCATGTAATTTCACAAGATCCAAAGCAACTTTAATTTCTTACTTATTAAGCTTTAGAATTATTTATTTAGGTTTTAATTTAGTTTTCTTATGTTAATCAAGTAAAACCTAACTGAAACCTAAGTCTGAGACTTGAGAATTTTCGCATGTATTGGAAGAGAGGGCCCTAAGGCCCTAAATATTGTTGGGCCGTTGCCCCAGACGTTGTCAAAGAGTTGTAATGTCAACAAGTAAAATTATTAAATAGTTGGATTTCGTTCTGGCAAGTCGTATTTTATTATTCAAAGTGTTGAAGTGTTACACTGGTGTCAGAAGTGAGTTCGTGACTTAATTTCCCGCTCAGTGAGGCTGTTCAGTGCTTGTTAGACTGGTTGTGACTAATGGAAGGTGAAAGTGATACTGTGGGTGGTGATGACCAAAGGGTGCTCCGCAGTGGAAGAGTAATATGACCAGTTCGAGGAGGGGAGCATGATCCTCCAGAAACGAGTCCACGTGGATCACGTGGCACTGAGTCAGACAGAGATTGGCGGCAGGCAGTGGCAGACTTGCAACAGCAGATGGACGGGATGTGAAGCTGCTGCAGAGATTGCGCTTTCTGGGTACAGAGGCAAATAGCAGTGTAGGTAGTAGGCCAGGGGGCCGGGAACCACTGGTTGTAAGAAGCGATCAACGGCCACACAAACACAAAACAACTGATACCACCTTCTCCGAACCTCCACTAGAGCGAACTGGCGTCGTTTCAACAGAGTTGAAAAGAGTCTAACTCTACACAAAACTGTGTTTCATCTCTCATTCCCACGCCAAGAGTCCGACGAGTATTAGGTATGTCGAGTGTCTCCTATAAGGGTGGGTCTACAGGGTGAGTGTCTACAGGGGCTGCAGTTACTGTGGTACGGCCGGATGTTGGCCAGAGGTTGGAAGTGTCGGCCACTCCCAGGTGTCTCAAATCAGCCACAGGAGAACCAATACGGGTGATTGGTAGGGCAGAGGCAAACATCAAGTTCGAAATGGGAAACCAAGTGTGGTTCTTCAACCCTCTAAGAAGAAAGGGCCTCCTGCCTGAAGCCTGAACTGCAGCGTAGCTGGGAGGGCCCATGCACCATCGTTAAGGTCCTCAACAAGGTGGTGTTCCGTATAAAGACCGTTCGGGGAAGACTGAAAGTTGTGCATCATGACAGGCTGGCGCCGTTCGTCGAAGAACGAGGCGAGAATAGTGTTGGGCCGTTGCCCCGGACGTTGTCAAAGAGTTGTAATGTCAACAAGTAAAATTATTAAATAGTTGGATTTCGTTCTGGCGAGTCGTATTTTATTATTCAAAGTGTTGAAGTGTTACAATATATGTACAGAATGTTTAATAAACACAATCAATCACTCTCTCTCTCTCTCTCTCTCTCTCTCTCTCTCTCTCTCTCTCTCTCTCTCTCTCTCTCTCTCTCTCTCTCTCTCTCTCTCTCTCTCTCTCTCTCCTCCACAACGGGCGACCACGTTGGCCTTATTTTTTAGTAGGTGAATGCCTACTGCGTCCAAGTCAGTATACGTTGATCTGAAGGACTACCTAGTTAATCATGATGTTTTAATTTTTTATGCTAATTTCTTTCTTAAATAAACTACAATGCTGAAACCTGGAATGGAGCTCCTTTGGGTTATTTGGAATACATTTACATAGTAGGTATGGAGGGGCTCTGATCAGGTGAGAGGCCCCAGAGGCTAATTTCTTCTCTGATCGTATCGTACAATGGTACTTATCTTCTTCGGGACACCTTGAAAACCATTTCACGAGATCCGGAGGGCCACTTATCTGCCGTCGGTCCTCTGATACAAATTTTTTTTCTAATCGACTGAAAAGCATAAGATAATTGTAATTTAAGATTTTATGTGCAAGAAACAAACTTTGTTTCAAATCAATATGCAGTCTACGTAACCCTTCTATATGGCGGGTAGATGAGATTAACATTACTCTATTGTGGGGTCCTGGCGCTGTAAAGGGGTGAACCCATTAACAAGGAGTGGAGCTTCGAGTTTCGGTAATATAATCATAATATATTTACGTACAGGGTTTAATATTGTAGGCAAGTGATTTGTGTACAAAGGCAATCTAATAGAGAAATTAACAATCCGTTGCAATAATTTTCAGTTTTTTCCCCTTTTAGCGAATTTTCTTAGAAAATGAAGCTATTGCAATGGCTCTAAAAATTTAAAAATAAAAATTTTCAAAAATTTTCTTCATCGAAATCTGTTTTGAGGCATTCTGAAATGATTCCTGGATTTTAACGCTTTTTTGTATGTATATATATATATATATATATATATATATATATATATATATATATATATATGTATGTGTCATTCCAGACGATAACTCTCGATAGAATTGAGATAAAAACTTCGTTCTTTCATTTTAGAGAATTTTCGTGAAAAAATGAAGCCAACCGTTGCGGAAAGTCCAAAATATTAAAATCGGAACAGGTTTCTGTTATGCAGCATTAACGAATGAGCAAATTGTCGTAAATAATCCTATTATTTGTCTACTAAAATGTTTGGAAATTTGAGCACTTTGAGCGAAATCAATGTTAATTTATCTTAACATTGTTATATTATTTAGTGGCTAAAAAAAGCTTGTTCTAAATACTTATCAACTATTCATGAGTTCCAGTCATGCAGTATGATCGTGAAATTAAATTTTCGTGAATTATCTTAGTAGGTATATTACTTTACATTGTTTTGAAATTGAAGCACTTGAGTGGAAATAAATTATAAATTACCCATTTATGTAAATTATATAATATAATATAAATTCTGAAATTCCTAAAAGATTCTGGGTTTTTATCTATTTAGCTTTTTTCACAGCTTTTATTGCTGTATCAGAAAATATCAATGTAATTCAACTACATTTTCCAGTATAAATTTGTGCAATAATTTTTTAAATGTTTTATTGCGTTTCTTTGAACTTATTTTGAATAAAATTCTGCTAAAAATATGCATCCTAAAGATTTTTAGTGATTTTTTAGCATTTTTTTTTCTTTGGAAATTTGACCAATTTCATGGAATCAAAAAGTGGCGGCCAATGAACTCATCCTTTCCTTTGGAAAGCCTGAGTTTTTGGCACAAGAAAGGAATTTTTATCAGAAATTTATATGTTGTATACATGTGTGTTTGTTGTGTATTGATGCAAATTTTGTCGAGATTCTGATTTTCGAGATTCTCTGTTTAATCCAATTCTAGTCTAGTTGTGCAACGAACCTCAGAAAATTTTAATTTCAAGATGAAAGTGAGGAAATGGAGGGGGTAAAGCCAAAAAAACGTGTTTTTTCGACAAATTTTGTCAACGCTACCCAGGCTACAGTAATTCTCAATTGATTTTTCTGATTCTCATTTTGTTTAATTCCAGTTTCATTCTAGTTGTGCAACTAACCTCGGAACTTTCAGATTTGCTGTCGTGGTAATGGGTGGAGGGGATAATAACTTCGATAATAAATTCGAAATAGTTTTGGAAAGCATATCAGGATTTAGAAATTTCAGTTTAGTTGTACAACTAACCTCGGAACTTTCGGATTCGCTGTCGTGGTGATGGGTGGAGGGGATAATAACTTCGATAATAAATTCGAAATAGTTTTGGAAAGCATTTCATTATTTACAAATTTCATCACGAGAGGGGTGTATGTAGGGGGTAATACTGATAAATCATGTTTTTTTAAAACTATTCTCGTCCCGTGATTATTTTTTGTTCAACATTGGCTTTTGGTCTAGTTTTGGAAAATGTAACAGGATTTTCGAATTTCATAATGGAAGGGGGTGAATAGAATGGGTAATGACTGTTATTATTGTTTATTTTACTCCAGTTATGCAACCTCGGAAGTTTCAAATTTACTGTCGGTGAAGGGGTTAAATGGGGAGGGGGTTCCCGAACATTTATGATACTCTTTTTTTCTCTCTTATTTTAATTATCACCAAAATTATATTCAAGCCATTCATAGGGACGTCCCTGTAATGTATGCATTACTTCATTATTGACTATATATATGAACCACAAATAGAACAAAATTGGGTAAAAAAGTGCTGTCTTTTTTTTTTTTCTCTCAACACATTGTTAAGAAAACATTTATCAACCCACCCAAAATATATCTGAGAAAATTTGTTTAAAAGAAGATAAGAAATGGATAACGAAAAATATGAAATACATAATGGAAAAATTTTATTGATGATCGATGAGAATATTTACAGTGAAAGCATTGTTTTTTTATATACATATACAAAAATAAATAAATTTTTTCTGTGATCTAAATTAGGAATGCCAATTTTAAGACACATACCCAATCTAAATATTAGGTAGGTACACTATGAACTTTTACGTAGTCTGGCGGAAGGAAGCTTTCCACGCCTCTAGTCTGTATTTGTACTCACCATCTTAAAACTAAATTATCATCGTAAATTGTAAGTAGTACTCAGTTCTGTCTCCTTTGGTTTCAAGTGCTTATAATTAACAATAATGAAGTACGAGTATTTGGTATCGTGATGTAAGTCGGTCTGTTATTCCATCATATATAGAATGCACTGTTTAGCCACTAGTCTGAGGCACCCAATGGTCACCGTATAATCTACACATTGATGAGTTCGTCCCACCGATGAGTCTTCAATAAATTAAATAAATTAAGTAAAAAGTGTTTACGAAAAATAAATTAAGTATCATCCTTGAGCACGGGCGTTTTGATTGACTTTTTGGCACCTGGAACAGCCAAAAACAAAAAGAATTTGATAAAGCTAAATAAATGAATGATGGTAAAGCATAATATTATTATGAGAAAGAGAAACATACTAGTGTTGCCAAATTGGGATGATTTCAGGAAAAATTAAATTATCCATTCGTAAAACTGACGACGGAGTTCAGTTATATTTAATAATACCGTTGTTGATCGTGGAGCCACTTGTGATATGGCTAATGGCTAATAGCTATCATTGAGCATGAATCTATTTTAAAAAAACCAGCAATGTACGATCGCCAAGACCGCTCGTATAAGTAGGTAAAGCATGACAATTTAAATGGTGTAACCAACTCCTTAGATGGTGTTATTAGCCTGCTGATCATAAAATTTGGCTTTTCACAGAGACGTTGTTGAAGTTGATAGAACAGATTGAAGAGAGTGATTCACAGTCAGTCTGAGCTGAGGCCCCAGGGACCACGATCCCACCTTTAGGAGTGGCATGAGGGGGGGGGGGGGGGCTTAAGGCTTGAGATCGTTGAATCCCTCCTAGTATAACATGTGCAAACGTAAACTCCATTAATTACTCCAAGCTTTTTTAGTTAGTTAGTGCTTCAAGTAAGTTTAGATCCCTCCAAATCAGCTAAGTTCTCTGCTATTCAACCTATGACCCTGAAATTTGAAGTGGAGGCCTCTTGGGACATCTAAAAACGAATAGTAAAATCTGAAGCTCCCTAGACCAGATGGGTGAGCTAATTTCTCTGCTATTTAACCCATGAAGCTGAAATTTGAAAGAAGTCTGCAGCCCCCCCCCCCCCCCCTGTACGAAGATAAAATTTGAAATGAAGAAATGGGGACCTCTAGAAATGAATTATAAAGTCCGGAGCCTCCACCCCCCACCCACCACCCCAACAGATTAGCTGAGTAAGATCCGGAGCTAAGTTCTGTGCTATTCAGTCTATGATGCTTAAATTTGTAATGGAGCGTTTTCCACGTTCCTCCAATGTTTAGCCCTGGCAAAAAAAGTCTGAGGTCCCACCGGGGTCAGAGGGCGGAGCCCCTTTCGATGCGCGCACCGCAGAGTTTTTCATTTATGATGTTCCGTGGTGCTTTAGTTTTATTTTATGAACAGTGGATAACGATATAAGCCATGATACACACCTGTTCCATTGAGAGTCCTTATGAAACAGATTACCTGGATCGATTATTGTACTTAATAAAGATCTACTTATTGATTTTTGCTTTGTTTTGCTCTGAGTGGCTACTAAGTAGTTTGCTCCAAGTAGCTACTAGCTAGCTAAGTACTATACTAAGACCTACTACCAAGGAAGATTGCAAAATGTGGACGTTGTCCAGTTTTTAAACTGTTATTACTTCCTGGCGAACCTACAGTACTTGTGTGAAGCACTGTTCACACTTTCATGACAAATCAACCTAATTTTCACCTTGGAAGGATGGTCGCTGATGCTCATATTTTTACAACATGCACATATGACTCAAACTATCTTGGTTGAACACATTTGAGTTTTTTATACGGTAGATATGTACAATTTCAACACTGATAATAGCATGATGATAATCATAAGAAATTACAATTGAATGCCAAAGAAGCTTACTTACTTATAGCGCGTGAGCTTTGTAAGCCAGGGAATGTGGGTCCGACCCTGGTGATGCTTGCGTAGGCTTGATTTCGATACTTCGGCCCCATCCAGAGCTGTAGGTGTCACCTCCGCCACCGCCACCACCTCCATGATGTTCCGAGTGATGCGCATGGTGAGGATGGGCAACGACCTGACATATAGTGTATTGAATGAGAATTATAATAAACTGTTTCACCCACTAATTCAGAAGGTAAATACTGAAAAATAATACAGGGTGGATTCGGATGAGTGAGAAAATTTGTTTTGTGTGAAGCAAGACCGAAATTGGAGTAAAACGCCGTAAATAGCACTTTGTGTGAATCCGTCTTCGAAATTTGATTTTGTACAGGTTATCTCAAGAAACCCTCGTTTTCTTTATAAAATCTCTTATTTCTCCATTTCATATCAAACAATTTCATTTGTGGACTACATTTTTGAAATCAACGGTACATTTCCCAAAATAAAAATATTCTTCAATTCTCAAAAAATACCACGTAAAGGCCACCACCGGCAGCATACCGGTATGAGTATAGGCAATTTAAAAAATTAAAATTCCTCCAAAATCATTGAAACTTTACTTGCCACCCTTCTACAAAAAATCATGGAGATCAAATGAATATGAATGAAAATATAAACTATAACTTTATTCCTTAAGAGCATAAAAAAAACAAGAATAATAGTTTCACTATACAAAACTAAAGCATGTACAAAAACAAAACATATATCTCTAGGTACTATCACATTGGATAGAAAATCCTGGGTTGAGTTGAAGTTGCAGTTGGTTCAAATTCAAAGCACACTACAGTATTTTCAAATTTAATAAAAATTTGAATAAGAAAAAAAAAAGATGATAATTTCTATATTGTTCAATAATTAGAAAGAAGAACGTAATAATCATTTAAAAAAATTATAATTATAAAACAAAAGAAGTGACGGAGTTACATTTTATATACACTACTGAATAGACACAACACAAATTGCTGTTCTCCAAGTTAGTGTGGTGGGGGGATTGCTCCTTCAAACGGGCTTCCCTGATTTTCTTTCTTTTGTTTCTATAAAGTTAATATAAGGATCACAACCCACGACTTTCGCACTGCCAACTAGTGAAAAGCTCTACAACTTTAGCAGGAAGTACGAAGTATGTACTTAACACTGTTTCATTCCTTTCTGATCCCGTTCGTGAAACGAATTCATTTGCATTATGAGTAACGTTATCTTGAAATTACATAATGCAACCGCATTTGCTTTACATTGGTATACTTCCTACAAATGCATAGCAAAAGTGAATAGCGCTGTAGTAATCCACAGTAACATTAAAGGGTTAACATCAGCATAAACATGGGCGGATATAGATGGGGGGGGGGGGGGCTGGGCCTCTCCCAAAATTAGGGGAAAATGTGTGACAAATTTAACTAATGTGATAATATACTTTAGATTTTTTATGGCATTATTCAAAATAAAAATAATAAAACTCGTTTTGAGGAATTTTGACCTGTATTAGAGTTCAGATATAGTTCAAAATCCCTAAAAACAAACTGTTTTATTTTTATTGAGCATGCCACAAAACCTAAAGAATAAATATTTACTATCTTCATCATTTAGGCAAATATTAATAGGAATTGTTGTAATGAATAATTTGCCAGATTCAATAGAAGTTAGGGCCAACTGTGAGTGGTAAGCAGTTTGATTGTTTGTATTCAATGTTGTCTCGGGACTCTGCCCGCGGCAAGAAGTTGACAGCTAGGGACGATCTGCGCATTCGCGGATAAACTGCAGCCAGTCGCCGCTAGACCTACGTCAATATAGCTGGTTCATCTACTTCCTACCGAACTATTGTTATAGCGATTTTTAATTTCATTTTTACCTTTTTATTGTGAAATAATGAGCCATTTGCTATCCTAAAAAAATATCCTTTCTTTTGATTGCTTGATTTTTTGGTGAAAGGACGGCCTTCTCATCTAAATTCTGAAGAGTGATTGTCTAGAATGGTACATAGATGGATATTATATACAGCAGAGAGAACACACTCAAACCAACAGAGTTGTTTCACAAACTTCAAGGATCGAATTAACAGTTGATTTTCTACAAAAAGTTGCTTGTAGAGGTTTTTTAAAAAATTTTACGAATTGTTCTCGATTATGTACACAGTTAAGATTTCCTCGTTTCAATATAGAAACGGCCATAACTATCTTTAAGAAAACAGCAAAAAAGGTAATGACTCCATCTGAAAGAGCGTTGAACTTCGGACGTACTCGATGTCATACCTATATTTTTCGAAATGAATAAATACTTGAACACATTAGTAAGTAATGTATGCACTGTAGTGGCGTGTACATCCCTTTGTCTAGTGTGTACATGATAGTGGTACGAATGGCGGATGTATCATGATTTTACTGGATATACCCCATCCATAATGACCTAACATGACTGTACGCGACTGATTATCTCCTTCCCCACCCATACAACCATCATAAGGTATGAGTTCCAATAACATTGTAAAATGGAACAAACAAAGATTCACGGAAAATAGTTGACAATAAGACGAATATTGGTATCCCCTACAATATGAAATTGGAATTCACTAACGATAGTGTTACACAAAGACAAAATGCCTCAAAAATATGTGAAGAAGAAGCGAAAAAAAAAAAAAAAAAAGATTATCCTCGAAAATTAGTAGAGAATAGAGTAAATACGGTCATTTCTCTTTCCCCTCCATGGCTCCTCCACACAAGCAATGCTTCATCAAAAGTAAGTTCGTGATTTTCCGCATCTGTGACCAGAGGGCTAAATGGAAAGAAGAAGAATTAATAAATATAATTTAAAAAAAGCTGAGATCTAGAGTTAAAAAAAAAAAAAAAAAAAAAAAAAAAAAAAAAATTGTGATAAGTCTCGCATTTTGAAGCCTTCAAAATATATCGCAACTAGACGCGCCAAGATAAGTGACTAAGTAGAACTTCGGTTGAACAAAAAACTGAACTCACGCCGAAGGCTAAAGTTCAATTTTTCTTATTCATTTATTTAATCATTTTTTGCATGTTCTGAGGGGGGCTTGGCCCTTGAGTCGCATGATGCCAAATATGTAACCCTAAAACGATTCTATATGAGCTGAAACGAGGGGTCAAAATGAATGTTTTCATACTTTTCATTTTTTCCCTTAGTCTCACCGGATTTTTTCCCCAACCTTTTCTACCAGTTCTCCTTAGCAGATTTTGATAGGATTCGAAACATAGACTGAATTGAATTGATTGGCGACTCAAGGGCCAAGCCCCTCTCAGAACATGCAAAAAATGATTAAATAAAAAATAAATAAGAAAAATTGAACTTTAGCCTTCGGCGTGAGTTCAGTTTTTTGTTCAACCGAAGTTCTACTTTGTCACTTGTCTTGGCGCGTCTAGTTGCGATATATTTTGAAGGCTTCAAAATGCGAGACTTTTCACATATAATTTGCGTGTTTTTTTTTTTTTTTTTTTTTTTTTTAAATCTAGATCTCAGCTTTCATTTCTATTTACTAATTCTTCTTCTCTTCATTTTGCCCTCTGGTTACAGATGCGGAAAATCACGAACTTACTTTTGGTGAAGCATTGCTTGCGTGGAGGAGCCATGGAGGGGAAAGAGAAATGTCCGTATTTACTCTATTCTCTACTAATTTTCGAATATTTTTCGCTTCTTCTTCAAATATTTTCGAGGCATTTTGTCTTTGTGTAAAACTATCTTTAGTGAATTCTAATTTCATATTGTAGGGGGGATACCAATATTCGTCTTATTGTCAACTATTTTCCGTGATTCTTTGTTTGTTCCATTTTACAATGTTATTGGAACTCATACTTTATGAACTATGGGTGGGGAAGGAGATAGTCAGTCGCGCACATACATACATGCATAAATTCTTACCACTATCATGTACAAACTAGACAAAAGGATGTACACGCCACTGCAGTGCATACATTACTTACCAATGTGTTTAATTATTAATTCAACTCGAAAAACATAGGTATGACATCGAGTACGTCTGAAGCTCAACGCTCTTTGAGATGGAGTCATTACCTTTTTTTTCTCTTTTTTTAAAAGATAGGGCCGTTTCTATATCGAAACGAGGAGTCTTAACTATGTAGGTAAATAATTGAGAACAATTCGTGAAAAAAAAAAAAAAAAAAAACCTCTACGAGCAACTTTTTGTAGAAAATCAACTGTTGAATCGATGTTTGAAGTTTGTGAAACCACTCTGTTGGTTTGAGTGTGTTCACTCAGCAGTATATAATATCTATCTATGTACCATCCAGCTGCATGACATTTTCTTTAAAATTTTGTGAGTGTTTCAAATGCCATGGAAGTATATTATTTCAATAAAATCACGTATTTAAAATAGTTCGAATCTATATAATATTGAAATATGAAAAAAAAAAAAAAAAAATGAAAATAGTTTTCCACCGATTTGAAAGATAAAAATATTCTATGCGAAAATAATAATAATAAATCGCTAAAGTGGGCAAATCTGGTTAAAATTATATCTGAAATTCGTTGTAAAATGTTTTGATTGCGATAAAATTACATTTTTTTCTTAATACTGCCTCTTTGTTATTTATTGAACATTTTCGTGGTCTTTTCTGTGGTAGTATTTGAAAAAGGACGAGAGAAAAATATCGTTGAAAACTAGTGAACTGCAAAAAAATGTGTTCAAGACATTTTATTCATGGTGCTTGACAAGGATCTTAACTATCGAATTAGGTACATCACTCACCTCGTACGTGACATGTTTCTGTTGACTGAATAATTTTTTGAGACCGATGATAGCAGCTAAGAGGAACGCTAGCTTGGAAATAAGAAGAGCTTTGCCGACCAGAAGAGCCAAAGCTTTGAAAGCGATGATGCCGACCATACCCAACTTCATAGCGCCCGCAGCCATTAGAGGTCCCATATTCTTCATTTTACCTCTGCCTGAAACATTTTGGATCGATACGTATTTCAGAAGAACATCTAATGATTCCCTATAGGAACCCTCAGGTATACAATTTGCACGTAAATGGGAGTTCAAAAACTGTCACCAACATGAGCAAAAAAATGAAACTAGGAAACAATTTTTTTTTTCAACTCTAACTTGTGATGTTCCCAGTGTTCAGACTCCCAAGTATTATTTTACACCTTGCACTGCTTGTTGGCATACATTTTCTTTAACCACTTTGAACGTTATCAGGTAATATTTCAAGTTTTTCTATAACTCGACAAACTGATATTATTGTGCGACGCAATAGTGCTATCTTACAGAGAAAAAAACTGTCTTTCATAAGCAGATGATGATTTCTCATTGTGCAGCTGAAATTCGTAACTGCAAATGTTATGTGATTTTTGTGAGTGATTTATTTTTCAAGTTAGGAAAAACAATAAATTAACATTGTAGGTGACCATAATCTAATTGGAGATTAATGTGTTTAGCTCATATTTAATAAAACCCGAAAATCAGTGATAGTTCAGTAAAAATGATAAAAGTACTCAGTAAATAATAGACACGTAAATGAATTATGAATGAATTAAAATGAATTAAATATGACCATCTACACGAAAATGGTATAGAAGTCTGATCGAGTGTACATAGTGTGTTCGAAGTGTGTTCCAACAAATCGAGAATAGTGTTCCTCACAGTTAGACCCAGCGTTCATTTTCATTCGTTATGTTTCAAAGGTTATAAAATCTAACCTTTGATGATGAAGTTTGTACTATACAAGAGATGTTCCGGTTTTATTCCACAAACCCAACCATACCTACTAGATTGACTTATCACTTTAGTGTAAATAACGTAGTAAATGTTTTAATTTTACTATACTGTATGTTACTCTAAAAAACGTGTGGTACAGTCTACTAGTTTCCAGCGTATTGCACTATTGTAAAAATATCCGTTTTTTCTTGATTTTAATTTCTAGGAAGTAAAATTTCTGCAACCAAAACCGTTTTAAGCTCAACTCCCTTGTTTCCATGTTATTCAACAGTCACTATAAAATTGAATCATTGGAAAAAAAATTAAAAATTGAATGGAAAAAATAAAAAACGTAGCCTTACACTTTTTGTGAATATGGATATTGAGCAATCAAATATTAGGTAAAATTAAGAAAGAATATTGAGAAAGAAGAAAGTAAAGTAGAAGTAGACTAAGTAAAAGTCGAATGAGCAAGAAGAAATTTATTGATGAAAATAATATTATGTTCATCTTTCTATGGGGAAATTTCCACAACACCAGGGAATGGCAGAATTTTTTACTGGATTTATCATACAAAATTCTTCCTCTTTTTTTTACATTTTTGAATAATGAGCTTATCTAATCCAATCTATGGCGTAGAGAAGAGATGGTAACTGCTAAGGAGACTGTGGCATGCGATTTCCGTGGCACTAATCAAAACTTAGAGACAGATGGTAGGGATTCATCAAATTTGTAAGGAGTGAATAAAGAAATACCTACTAGAATTATATTACATTTAATCGGGTTTCGAACTGGTTAGAATCCACGGAAAAAGGCCTGCTTACCGGTTTCCTTAGCCTCTTCCCTTAACGAAAGATTGACTCCAAGTTGTCCATCCTTTTCTGGGGTCGTGTTCAAAACTAGTTCAGCTCCATCCACAACATTCCACCGTAAAGCCCGGGATTTGACAAAACTATAAATTTTGCTCGCTATCAAGTCACCAACGGCCTGTTCGTCCGATTTGGTCTCGCGCGCGCCTGCGATAAGAGTCTCCGATGTGAACTCTGAGACCTGACTCACTTGCACTGATTCCGATAATGGGATATCAGCTTTTTTTACCAAGCGATTTACATACGTTACTAGCTTGAGCATTAGACACGCGGACGCTTCACGTTTGCTGCACCTCGAGTTGAGTTTGTCTAGAAGAGTTAGTTCCTCCTTACCAGTGACCGTGTTCTCCTCATGCGACGGGGATGTCTCATTTTCTTCCACCGGTAAAGCAGATGCGACTGCTAGAACACCGAAGCACACCACTAAGATCAGTCTTCGCTCCATCCTGGACCAACGCGTTATGATCCCACTCCCAGCCACTCTTCTCCTTATATCGTAACCCTGGACTTGACCTACCTACGTCCCCTCTCGCTTCCCATCGCTCGGCTCCTTAGTCTCCCTCTTTTTATCCATAGCTTCCCTCATCAGGAAAACAATAATTAACAATGCAGTTTCACTTACCCAATCCATTTTTCTACTACAAGAGCGTTCGTCCATCTTCAGCTACATTCATCCTAGGAAAAGATTCATTAATGAAAACATTGGAAAAACTTTATGAATTATTGGTGAGAGTAAAGCCTTTCAGTTTCAGTAATATCCAGTGGGTTCATAACATATCGTTCCTTAAGTATTTGCAAAATATTTTACAAACTGATAGATAAGTTATTTTCTCAAGTGTTCAATGATTCATTGTCCGTAATTTAGTTAGTTCTTACATGAACATCATATAGAATATTCTAGTATTGGTCCTCATTTGTTGTTAAATATTATGCATTGGAAAATGTTCTAGTCATGCAGCATGATCGTGTTCTGTGAATTCTTGTAATTATTCGTATTAAATGTACGGCTAGCTATGCTAAGCTTCAAGGCTTAAATGAATATCACCAGCACATAATATTTCTGAACAATTGTGTCAATTCAGCCAGGAAAATTAAGATCGCAGTTATACTTTACTGCACTAAGAGAGGCTTCGTTTGCTCACCATCTTGAGCTATTCTCTTAGCATTAAAGTGGTTCCCTGTGTAGTATTTATCATATACCACACCTGGACTGGACCCGTTCAAATGTTATTTACAAAACTTATACATTATTATTATTTTTTTTTTTTAAATAATGGAAGAAGATTCTAACCTAAAATGTGACACCAACCACACTCTCCTACGATGAGTAGTACCCTATCACTATGATCTGGTGACGTAAAAGCATTCTTCCCGCCTGGGTGAGACCCCCATGCCCAGTGTGACGTCATCAATGCTGAAACGTGCCTATCTAGAACATTGCCTAGAGTAATAACATTGCTATTCTTGTATATCTTGTCACAAGTCATTATACGCTAAGTAGTTGCATATTGATATCATTCGTTACCTTCATTGCCTCAGGGCACATTATATCACTAAAAGAAAGAAGAAACGTTTCCTCTCTTCGTGAATAACTCATTGCTTCACTTGTATACCTTGTAAAACGTCACTATGCTCGAAATAATTGCATATTTGCTTATACTTGTTACTGACATTGTAGATGACGTCACCAGCTTAGCTTAATATATATTGTAAACGGCATCCACCACCAGTATGTTGTTACTCCCGCAATTCTAACGTACTTATGTGGTGTCATCATGTTAGTCTAATTAGATCTTGTCTTGTCAGTCGTCGTCTTGTTTAATATAAAAGTTACAAGTAATCATTTTTCAGTTATGACATTATTTACGAACCTAAACATGGTGCAGTCGGTAGGTGTTGAATTTTTCTGTCAGTCTGTGTAAGTGAATAGTGGTGAGTTCGTGCTCATCCCTCAACTCAGATTTGTTGAGCTACAAGGTGGAATTCAATAAACCGGATCCATCGGAGATTGACGTGGACGACTAAGCAAAAACGTTCTTCGACTTTAAAGATGATTATATCATTTAAGTGACTGCTATTGAGGTGTCAAAGAAGTCGAAGGCAGTACAAGTTGCTGTACTAAAAAATCTTATAGGCGTGAAGGCCTTCCGTCGTTACAAGAATATTACCATGTTGAAACCCGAAGACGAGGCTGTTGAAAGAGTACTGGAGGTACTGCAGCCGTATTGTGTTCCTAAAAAAAATGAAACCATGTCTGTTTTTAGTTCTGAGTCGCAAGCAGACTAATGGATTTTATGCCAGTCCCAATGAGCTTATCGTTGCCTGTGAATTTGGTGCTAAGGAAGACAAATTATTGAATTGCCAAATAATTTTGGGTATCAATCGTTCAGCCTCTCAGGAGCGGTTGCTCCGCAAAGGTCAATATTTGACAAATTACGGCCAACTCTCGACAAAGTTGTTAGACATTGCAGAGCTGTTGAAGCGGCAGACAAAACCATGAAAATGATATCAAATTCACAGCCAGCGTCATCTTGGTCAGTCCATAACATTCTGTGGAGACAAAAATCGAACTTTCACAAAAGATCACTTGGCTCAGCCAGCAAGTTACATCAGCCCCTTGGTACATCAGAGAGCACATTGCAACCGATGTGGACACCAATATACGTTTCGTCAGTGCCCTGCTTTCAAACAGGTTTGCCCCCAATGTAAAGGTATGAATCGCTTTGCTAAAATGTGAGGGAATTATAAAGCCGTTACAAAAAACCCATTAAATAAGTAAGACTAGTGCTGTAGCCGTAGACCCAAATAACGATGTATCTAGTTTAGACACTAAATCTCATTGCGGATAAGGAGCGAGCAACGAAGGTGAAAGTAGGACTGGGACACAAGTCGAGAGAGATGGTCCTGGACACGGGGGCAGTGGTATCTGTGTTGGCGCAACCTGTGTAGGGGGTGCAGCTGCGGCCAGACAGACAGGAATCTTTTGCGGACAGACTGCAATCTTTTACCTTTCTGTGGAGAGCAACAGTTGATGAAAAGGATAGTGAAGTACGAGTTTATGATCACGTTTCTTGTGTTCTTCTGCCCCAAAGTGACGCTAGAACTCTTTGGACTAGATATCCTGAGAAAGGTGACCCTCACCGCAGACAGGATCCGACAGACCCACGACCACAGCCGGCAATGGAAAACACCATACAACCATAGCTTCCTCACCATCCCCTCAGAGGAAATGAAGTTTCCGCCAAGTGAACATAAGGAAATTCTTTCCTCTGGTGGATTTGGGTAAAGGTATGTCGGACCCCTGTTCTCGACATGAACCTCAGAGAAACAAACCCCTATTTGGAGATCTTTTGTCACCTACCGACCAGGAATTGACTTCACTTCATCCTGTCCGGAAACAGAACAAGACACAAACCCAAATTCGACCCAGATGAAACACCCGGACCACAGTGGCCACGAACTTTGGCCAACTGACACCTCTCACGAGGAATCAGGACGTGGAAACAAGGGGCCTCACATTACTAGGGATCTTGGACACGAAATCCACTAAACCTCGGAAATTATCCCCACTCGGATGCAGGTATGAGAGACCTGGCCTGAACCAGGAAATGAAAGGGAACTAAACCCTACAACTGAGGTCATGGAAGGAAGTATGAGGAATCGAAACAGAGACCATCCTATTCTACCCAGAAAATGAGCCAAAAATGGAACCAACAACTTCTACTCACCAGAAATAGGGGAAAGATGTAAGCACGGAATAGGACGGACTTCAGAAAATGAAGCCACGGCCTCAAAAAACGAAGCCACCCCCCAAGGAAATGAAACCCCCATGAAGAAGACAAGGCTACGGATCAAAGGTTTTTAATTATTGATCTTTTCCTGACTGAACTGACAGGTCCGTAGCCTGCTCTGTATTTACTATACCCTTTCCACCTAAAAGGAGCGCCGAGCAAGAGGAACTGCCGAAGAATAAGAAAAAACTAAGGAAAAGATATAATAAGGAATAATAATAATAATAATAATAATAATAATAAGGATATAATAAGAAAAAAGAATAAGAAGAAACTGCCGAACATAGATCTCTGCCTATTTTGATTCACCCCAATAAGCAGTAGGGTGGAGGGACCAGTGTTTGACACCTTAACAGAAATTTCGACTTTGACAAGCAATTAAGTTATGTTTTTTCATCTGTTCAAACTTGAGACTTACATCTATTGCTGCATCAGGATGTCCTCAAACTGCTCAGAATTGGAAAAATCACTAATTCAAGCCATAAAGCATCACAAATTCCTTTTTTTCGAAATCAATTTTTTGACCCAGTGTTTGACAGCCAAATTTTTGGTTGCACCTGTGATTGACACCCTATGATTGACATATCAGTTCTTCTGCAATAAATCATTCCGTGTATTAACAAAACGTTTATTAAAACAGTTTACAAATGAATTGAGCATTTCAACTCAGTTTTGTACAAATATAATTAAATTGTATATAAATATTAACAATAAATAGCAAATGAAAAGAACGAATAGAGATCCATGTTTAACTATACATTTAAAATCAGTCTTAACTTCTCCTAAATCGGAACCGTCTGAGGTTTTTTCGAACAAGTAAAAATAGCTGCTGACAAGAATAATTGGAGATCAATAAAATAAACAAGAATGACTGGAATCTATGTAACATTGAGCTGAAGTATTTGAACAATTAATTGAGATTCACTAAAAATGAAGTTCCATCGAATTAGCTAGGGAATTGCACTCGTCACACACAGTTAGATTTTACTCCTTATACTCGGCTTCTCCAAGTCCCAAACAGGAATGATGAAATTGCTTCTCGCACATATCACAAGCCCCCCCAGATCGTTGTTGTAAAGTAGAGGCACCATACCGAAAGCATAGCCCCCCGAGTAGAATTTCTTTTTCACATCTCATGTCACTATCCTCAATGACTTGAGTGGTCATCAAATCTGTATCTAATATTTCAACTGATTCAAGAACTGATTCATCTTATGATTATCACTGATATGAGGGATGCAATTTCATGAGCCCGTGAGTTCGTTGGAACAGCGGTGCAACCCAGTACTCTAATTGCCTGTGTGGATTCAATTTTGAACCTTTGTAGTTATTTTCCGCGTTGATTTTAATTATTTCTCTATTTTTAATTAGGTTTTGGATTCATTAGGTTCTGAACTATGATTACTGTAATAAGTTTACGCGAACGGTTTATCCACACCTTGGATTTCATCACATCACCGCTTCATTTCTGCCACACATTTTCATTTGATTTGCAAGCCTTTCTTTTGCTTTGTTATTTTTTTTCACCTTTCTTGTAGAGGGAGCCGTATTAAGTATTTAAACCTGCATAATATATAAGTGGATATTAGCCAAAAAGCATCTTAGGTAACTAAGAAATTATAAGAACGTGTCAAACACTAGTGCTGGTAGCTGTCAAAGACTGAAACCTTCCCGACTCAGTGATTGACAATTTATTGGACCAGTGTTTGACATCACTTTCAACCATGTCATACACTAGTCCAGCATTTGATTTTCGTCAAAATTTGATTAGGAACTACTTTATTATGATTTAACCTTCAATTAGAATGTAAAAAATGCAGGAGAAGGAAAATTGGAAAAGGATCAGTAATTGACAGCACTGTCACATGAAACCACACTGTCACATGATCTCACTTGAAACCATTTTCCGCCTTTATACTTCACGGAGAAGGTATTTTGTCACAAAATTAAAAAGGGTCAAGCCCGTAAAACACTTTTATACCTTATTATTTAAACTTTTTGGTGAGATGTCAATCACTGGGTCCATGTCAAACACTGGTCCCTCCACCCTAGGGGAGAGTCCGGATCTGGTATAGTTCCTGCAATAGCACTGTTCAATATCTAATCATGTAAGAGGGCTTAAAAAAAAAAAAAAAAAAAAAAAAAGAGGGGCAGTCAACTATCACTATTTTCAACAGATCACTCAAGCCAACCACCTTCCAGTGCCCTGTCGAATTTAACGTACAGCTGAATGTGTGCTGAGTTTGCAACTTCTCTGTTTATGTCACACAACCATTTCTGTCTCCAGTTCTCAATAAGACCTTTCATTCCATTCTGCCAATCTTCTATTTGTATTGGACTGTCCAAGGATAGACCTGGGGGGGAATTTTAACTGAAGTTAACTAGAGATTTTCTAACAATAAAGGGGGAAAGGGGGCTCTTTGATGAATTGGGAGATTTTCATGGTTCTCCCGTAGGTCTTCGAGGATTAGGGGACTGGCGACCGAAAATCGGAAAGGTATAAGAATGATTACAGATGTTACCACTACAGTAAAAATTCCCAATAAATCCTGATGGTCAAACCAGCTGATATAATTACAATGGAACTTTCTAGTAAAAAAATGGAATCTGTTTTAACATTTGTCATGTACGGACGGATTGATGAAGCGTACGTCGGTGTTTTATTTCATAAAATAGCCGCTCCGGCTCGCTTCGCTCGCTAGGTGTGGCTGTATACATCCGATGGTATTTTACCCCCCATTCAGGTGTATTACAATTGAAATATCTGGAGGCTAGTTATGTTAATAAAGTGAAGTGTCAGTATGTATGTACCTCCATAACCTTTGAACGGATGGACCGATTTGCGCGATTATTTTTTTAATATGACCAGCCACTTCCGGCGGAAAATATAGGCCACATCAAAATTGGGCAAACCCCTGCTCAGAAAGCAGCCCACACAGGTTATCCCCGTTTTTCTACCCCTCCCCCCACCCCTCACAACCACCCAAGGGTTGCGCAATTTTGATGTGGCCTAAATTTGCGCCGAAAGTGGCTGGTCATATTTAAAAAAGAATCAATCAAATTGGTAAATCCGTTCAAAAGTTATGGTGGTACATGCTTACATACAGACGCTTCACTTTATAATTATAAAGAAGAAGAAAAAGATTTTATTTTGGTGGGTGCCTACCTCCATGTCATGAACTACCTCATGCCTACCTCATTACATGAACTAAAAGCTTACTCATGCTGGCCAACAGACAGCAGGTCGGATCATAAAACTGCACTTCTAACAAGCATCACACAACTAGTTGCAAATGGCCGCTGCCCAAAGTTTTTTGGGCCCGTTTCTTACTCCATCTTTGATTTTTTATATTTTTACGATCAAAATGATTTCATTCTCCATTAATTAACAAGATACAAGAGTTGGTTTTCTCCAAAATTCATTATCCACCATACCAGCTCTGATTGTTGGTGACTGCGTAGTTTTCCTAATATGGCCATACTAAGACTCACTTGGTTTTGTAACCTTCCTCCATCAGTTATTATTATTATTTTTTGTTTTTTACAACGAATTTTCCTGGAAAATTAAGCTATTCTATGCTATAGGTGCAACAAATTTAGAATATATTTTCTTTTTTTCATGATTTTCTTCATATGAATCCGTTTTGAGGCATTCTAAAACGATACCTGGATTTTAATACTTTAGATAAAAAATTTGGTCATACAGTCATGTTGCTTGTTTTTAACTTTCACTGCATATTGTATTTTACGAGACTTTTTACCTAGTTTAGAATTGTCAATTCTTCATTTCCAATTTTAAGGTGAGCGTGATGGCAGGAGAAAGAGAGGAAAAAATGAAAAGGAAGCAATGGTCCAAAGATGCAGTGGTACAGGCAGTTAATGCTGTAAGGGAGAAAACAATGGGATATCTCAAGGCAAGTATAACTTATGATATACCGAAACGTACTTTAATTTATTAGGTATTCCAAGGACCCAACTCCAATTCCAGAGCTTCTTAGTATGAAATTGGGTAGAAAACCAGTATTACCCACCGGAACTCGAAAGGTCCTTGGTGGAATACTGCATGTAGATTGACAAACGTTATCATGGATTGCGAGCTCAAGATATACAAAGACTCACATTTCAAATTGCAGTGAAGAATGGTATCAAACATCCTTTCTGTCAATTTGGGGGGCTTGCAGGGAAAAAGTGGCTGAGAGCATTCATGAAACGAAACCGAGAGCTCTCAATGACATCACCAGAAAATCTGTCTCTAGCTAGGGCAAAAAGATTTTGCCACGAAACCACTGAGGAGATTTTCAACCTCTCCGAAAAAGAGATGGAAAAGATCAACACTGTCCCAAGTAGATTGTTTAAAGTTCATGAAACAGGGATAAAAGTAATGCAGTCCACAAAAACCAAAGTTATTTCATTGAGAGGCAAGAAGAATGTGAATTCAATCTCATCAGCCGAAAGAGGCAAACTCGTCACCCTTGTTACCTGCATGAATGCTAGTGGGACCTATTTTCCCCACTTTTTGTCTTTCCCAGAAAAAAACATTCAACTTAACTTGAAGGATGGGACTCCTCTTGGTTCAACATGCGCTTTATCTGGACAAGCCGACATTTTTACAAAATGGTTGACGCATTTTCTTTCATTCGTCAGGCCAACTGCTGACAACTCCGTTCTTCTGGTGCTCGGTGGTCATTATAGCCACACCAGAAATGTAGATGTTATTGACATTTCTCGGGAGAACCATGTAACTATCATCTGTTTATCAACCAACCAACCCCTCGATGTGATCTTCATGCATCCACTTGAAATTTATTACTCCCAAGAGATAGAAACAAGGCTACGCAACTATCCTGGACGGCCATCAACGATTAACCAAATCGGTATATCGCTGGGGAATGCTTAGATGAGAGATGCAACGATGATGACGTTAATCAATGGTTTCAAGAAGTCAGGTCGCAGGTCGGTATGCAATCAACATGCACTAACTGATCTTGATTTTTTTCCTAGAGAAGAGGAAGGCCTAGTTCATTCTATTAATTTTGAAGAGATTACCACCCCTTCCAGCATTTCTTCACAAATTTCCAATCACTTCGCTAACCCTGCTCCAAGCAATGAGGTCAGCAACACTGACTACAGCATCCTACATCCCTTGCCACCCTCACCCTTAGTTCATCCTTATGATATTTCACCTTTGCTTACCCTTCAGCCAAGATCATCAACTACCCGCTCAGGGAAAGTGTTTGTCGTGACTTCACATCCTTACAATAAAATCCGTTGAAGAAAACAACGTAAAAATGCTGCTCAGGCACAAAATGAGAAGGGCCACCAATAAGTAAATCAGCCGTAAGCCCCATGCCGTGGACGTCTGGACCAAGAAAGAACGTGTTCTCTAAAAAAGCTACAAAGAGGGGGGGGGGGGGGGGGGGGGGGGGGGAGCTGAGAAAGAAGGAAGTCAATAAGTCACGTCAATAAGTCAATAAGACAGGCTTGAAGAAGATGATCTTCAATGTGCTGATGACGACGATGGTCTTTCGTTGGATGATGACTACCCTGATGACTATGTTGGAGAAATCCTGAGTGTCCTTTGTACTCCTCTAAGTACAGTGATGATTATATGGGAAAGAAATGGACCAGGTGTGTTCAGTGCTACCGCTGGTCGTATGAAAAGTGTGGGGATTTCAGGGGGCGAATTTTCTTTTGTTCACCATTTTTCTAATTATTTTAATGTCCAATAATTTAGTTTTTATTTTTAGCATTAGTTTTAGAGAAGAACTTGTATAGTCAAATTTAAGACAAAATGTGATTTACTTGTTTTTTATATGTTTATATGACTTTGATAATTAAACTTTGTAAGACTGATTGGTTCATATACGTTGCAACACTGATTGTTAAATTTATGCTTTATAAATTTTAATAAAGTAACTGATTGTTGAACGAGTTTTTGACTCATCACAATATGTCTGCTTAACGTAAAAAGGTTTTAAAAGCTAACTTTGCTTAATATGGCACTAGTGCCATATTATGAACCTCTGGTGGGTCATATTAGGCAACCCTCTCCAGAAAACTGGAAAATGACTAGTAAAAATAAAAATAAAAATAGAAAAAAAAACACGCAGTTTGCGTAAGCAGAATCAACTTTTTGAATCGATCTGCTCGAGATCTGGGTGGAGCCCGTAATTTCATTAGTCACTCCTTGAGACTCCCTATCAAATTTCGTTGAATTAAACAGACGACATAACTTTTAGCACACTCAGCTGATCAGGATGGGTTATAATTGTGAGAAGGGGGGGGGGTTATAATCCAGTGAATTCATGTCGCACTCGCTACTCTCTTCAAAATTGTGCGCAAACCATACTCATCTCGGGGGCGTTGCTGTTATGAATGAATTACTTACTAACACGTTTCCATCTGAAGGTGAACTAAAAGTCAACAAATAGGTAAAATCAGTCATTTATTTTATTATTTTTATTTATTTATTTGTTTATTTATTTCTTTACCGAAATTGGTCACCAATGGTCAGTGGATGCCATGATGCCTGTTCATTATTACCTATCGCGTCATTTGATGAGGAGGATCAGTAGATGAAAGTTATTTTTTTCTTTTCGCGGTGCGCCGCGGTAGCTGTGTACAGGAGGCTGTGGATTCCTATAAGTGGATAATGAGCCTTCTCAACAAGCTAACGTTCCCCATGAGTGGGTTTTCTCTGCTTAGAGAGGCGACACGTACTTCAAGCTCGCTCATTGAACCACATTATAGAAATTTTCAATCAGTTCCAAAATAATATAAATAGAAAGTAAACACTACATCTAATGAGGTGCTAGTATTTTCAAAAGATAAAAGTAGTAAAAAAGTATTCGTTAATTGCTAATTGTAGTAAATTCCTATAGGTAGTAAATGATCGGGTACACTTGTGTGATAACACTTACATTAAAAACAGAAAAAAATGGGTTATCAATACACATTCCAAATTTTGAATAGGTAACAAGTTTTATTTTAACCCAGAATATGTTTTAGCCTTGGTGGTCCAGTAAATCTAGACCAAGAAAGGGTGAATATGGAAAATGATTGCCAGTCCGTTTCTTTTTGGGAATGTGTAGGAGGGGGGGGGGGGGGGGGGTCAAGTTCGGATTCATGACGAGTGGCATAAAGGCTTTTGTGGCTCCAAAGGACGCAGATGGTTACACTGTTCGGTGGGCATTCGAGAAGCCCGCATCCATCCGTTGTCGTTGTTGGAGAAGAAGTCGATTTAGTGGTCATATTGATCGCTCTAAAACCACCTGAGAGTAACACTAGCCTCAATGCCACTCGTCATAAATCCGGACTTGACATTAATATTATTCAGCTGAGGGGCCTCTGAGCATAATTTGTTTTTTAATCGACTTATGATGCTGAAACTTCAAATGCAGTTTCTTTTTGGAGATTTGGAATACAATTACAAAGTGTGGAGGGACTCAAATCAGCTTGTAATGCATTGAAGTAGTTCCTCCTTCTCGATTCTTAAAAACACTGCAGCTAAGGATATTCCTGAGGTTTAGTCAACCTTCAGACTATCCTCTGGGTGTAGCAGATTATTTACCTCTCCCCTTTTATGGAGGAACCGCTACATTTCCATCACCTCTCATTGTCATAGTTAGCAGAGCTCGGTTCCGAGACACCCCCCCCCCCCCATCCAACCCCCGAATATTGACTGTCATGGCGCCCCTACACTCCCCCCCTTCCATAGGCCTATTTGGAGCACCACTTACAATCTTCACCCACACATTTCAATCTTCCCCCACACATTTCAAATCACCCTTATTGATGCACCGTTTCTATTCATTCGACATGTCCCACTCAACAGTAAGGTGCCGCGTTTGATAGTCATTTTCAGAAGAAAAAAACGTCTGCCAAGTAGGGTGGGCAGTATAACTTCCTCACATAGAAAATTATCAAATTAATACACATCAATTTATTTTTTTCGTTTTGCCCAAATAGATCTTAATAATAAATCAATAATAAATAATAATCATAATAAAAAATGAAAGATAGATTTTAATTTATTCATTTAATGTTTTTGTTATTCCCTTGGGATTGTCTATAGAAAGGGATTGTAAGCAATTTACAAATTTTCCACCCCCCCACCTGCACAATGGGCTGTAGGTCTCGTTGGTATAGGGACTATATCCAGTCGCATCTATATATCCCGCACCGAGTGAGCGAGAAAACCCACCCCTAGCGAGTGAAGCGAGTATCATCCCCTACACATTTCATTTCACCCTTGATGTTTCACCGTTTCCAATCTATATACATGTCCCACTCAACAGTAAAGACCTTCGGATCTATACATCCCGAAGAGAGCGAGAAAACTAGGCTTGTTAATGATATAAACTGTCACAGATATCTGAAAATGCAGGAAAAATATAAACGGTTTACCGCAAATAAACCCTCCATTCACCCCCTTTCATCATGAAATTTGAAGCTCCTGACATACTTTCCAAAACTAAACCAAATTGATAATTGAGAAACAAGAATCACAAAGATCTTACAAGAATAATGAAACTTGAAACTCTTTATGATGCTTTCCAGAATTCCGAAAATAGGACGAGAAATATTAAAACATGATTTATCGGTTTTGCCCCTTCCATTAACCTCTCCATCAAACCCCTTCTATTATTTAAAACTAAATTGGATTCGTAATGGAACAAATAAAAAATCACGAAAATCGGTCAAGATTTGTAGGTTGGGTAGCTCTTGAAAGAATCTGTAATCATCCCCTCCACTCCACCCCCCAATCCGACAGCAAGTCCGAAATTCCCATGGTTGGTTACTCAACAAGAATAAATTTTAATTGGAAAAGATAAAAATCACGAAAAGCAGAAGAGAATTGTAGTCCGGGTGGCGTCGACAAAATTTGTCGAAAAAACATGTTTTTACGGCTTTACCCCCTCCATTCTCCCTCTTCCATCATGAAATTCAAAATTTTCGGTGTTCTTTGCACAGCTAGTCTAGAATCGGGAACGAACAAAGAAATACTCTAAAAAATCGATTGAGACTTGTGGCCTGGGCAGCGTCGACAAAATTTGTCACACACACACAAACACACACACCTATTTTTTCTCGAATTCGGTCTTAGAATGGTATAAAACGGATTAGTATATAGTTATTTTTTTGCCTTATACTTAGGTTGTTCCACACCGCCTGGATCAATACCAATAGGTCGTTATCCGCTCTATCAACAATCTTCCATAATGAAATTTGAAGCTCTTGGCATATTTTTTCAAACTTTGCCGAATTCTTAATTGAGAAAAAATAAAAAAACAAATGAAACACGAATATCATCTGTTGCGCATTGGAGCTTGGACAGTTCTTGAATGAACTGGTTCCAAATCAGACTTATGCAAAAACCCTACCCCTCTGGAAAGGCAATCTTGAGGACGCCTAAATGCAGCGATATACCTACTATGGATCTGCATTTCGGATGTCACTTAAACACCTTAAGCCCACTTTCACCAAAAAGTTATTTAACGGAGATTGGCCAAACTTCAATATAAATAAACCCGAGGTTCAAACGTTGGAGTCTTTCACCAACGCAAAACTCGTTTATATCTAGTTTCGAACTACGGAGATTCCACAACGGAGTATAGGGAAAATTTCCAATAAAATTCGCTAAAAAGTTAGACGATTTGAACACTGGGACGATCAATCATTTGATGTCATATTGCTCGATATCATTGTTATCACGGATAAGGGAGATTAGAAAGTTTAACTGACCGGATTTTGGGAGATTAAGCTCAAGCCACCTCAGTAGGAGTTTAAAATCGTACAGCCCTCTGGCGAAAAACGTTAAGCTATAATCTTCGTTAATTTCCATCGTTTTCGAAATTAAAGTTGAAGTTGTTGGTGAAGTTGGGCCTTAGTGAAAAGTGTTTGAATGGTAGTCTTTTTGACTGAGTATGAAAGGAAGCCAAATTACTGGAGTTAAAAAAATGTATAAGGGAAAAATATATTCCCATTTTTAATGAAAAGTTCAAATATCTGATCCGACGTATGTGCATAATTGAGCTTCCAGAATATCATGGCACACCGATTTTGGATGTATCACCATTCATTAAGAGACGCCAGAGTGCCGCAGCGGACTGTTAGAAGAATATTCACCACCTTTACAATAAAAAAAAAAATAAAAAAAATAAAAAAATAAAAAATAATAATAATCATGCAGCATGATCGTATGAGCGAATTTTCGTAAATTATTTTCGAGATGTTTTGAAATTTGAGCTTTTTGAGTGAAAGGAAATTGTTAACTATTAATTTTATGACAAAAAAAGTGTTCTAGATAATAATTTCTTATTCAAATAGAGGTTTTGAATTTTTAGCTTTTTTTTGCCATTTTTATGGAATTTTTATAAATTTCAATGGATTTTAAGTACATTTTCCGCATAATTTGATACATACATTTTTTAATGTTTAATTTCATAGTTAATAAACTTTATTTGAACAATATTCTGCCAAAAAATATAAAATGGACAATTTTTAGCCGTTTTTAGCCATTTTCAGTGATTTTTTTAAGTACATTTTTTGAAAGTTGACCAATTTAATGTGCTCAAAAAGTGCTGACCAACAAGCTAATCCTTTCGTTTGAAAGATTGATTTTTCGGTGCAAAAAACTGAATTATATATATATATATATATATATATATATATATATATATATACATATATATATATATATATATATATATAGTAGAGGTGGTTTTCTTGAGGATCAGTCATAAGTCATTTGATTTGCCAAATTTTCGGTAAAGTTTATTACCATTTTCAAGGCATAGGGAGAATACATCTTTGGATTAGGATTTTATCTATGGGTGTGTACATTATATTGAATGGTTCTTAAATTAGAAATATTATTTGAATTACTTACATAGAGTAGTATACAGTTCAGTTTTTCACAAGTAGCACAAACTTATAGGAAATTTCGACAGATTTGTAATATAGTAAATGCTGTACTGTTAGCTCGAGAGCTTTCTACATACTGACTATTGGCTCTAGAATTTCTTCGGGTTGGCGATATAGGTACCTGGTTATGATAGTGTAGGTAGGTTTGCTGTGGCGTGGTAGGAGTTGTGTACAATGGAGGGATTATAAGATTATTTTCGTGAAGGGTCGGTTGTAATGGAATGTTTTGGCGGTATTTTATGTATAAGGTTTGAGTAGGTTTTATTTAAGTTGTCAACGTCGGTTTTCTTGTTAACGGCTCGGTCTTTATTTCTTTCAATATGTATCATTTCTTTGAGTTCTAGTTTGTAGTAGTTTTTTTCATAGGCTAGGATTTCTGTTTTTTCTAATTGAAATTGATGGCCAGTTTGGCGGAAGTGAGAGGTTAAAGCGGACGGGTCAGTTTTATTAGGGTTGTTGGGGATTGAGGTGCAGCTATATGAATGTTGGTATGTCCTGGCTTTCAGGTATTGTGTTGAATGGCCTATGTATACTTTTCCGCATGATTCTTCACATGGTACTGAATAGATGAAATTTGATTTAAGAGTTTTAGGATCGGAGTCTTTCGTTTTCGTCAGAAGGGTGTTTATGGTTTTGGGACATTTGAAGGCTAGTTTACAATCAGGTTTTTCTGAAGTGAGAGTTTTTGAAATTTGTTCCGAAAGTGATTTAATGTAGGGGAGGGAATAGTATCTAGATATTTGTCTATTGTTGTTGGTATTGTTGTTTGAGGTTTCAGGGTTAATTGTATTTGGATTGATAGGGTTGGTGTTGAATGAAGTGTTAGTTTTGATTAGTTGACATATAAGTTTATGTGGATAGTTGTTAAGTAGAAGAAGATCAACAATTTTATTAGTTATTTCTTTCGTGTATTCTGGGGATGTAAGTTTGAGTGATCGGGAGATTAAATTTTTAGCAGTATTGATCTTGTGATTATATGGACAATTGCTATGGTAGTTGAGGTATCTCCCAGAGTGTAGTGGTTTTTGCCACCATTTAGTTTTAATAGTGTTGTTGGGGCATTTAATCACAAGAATGTCCAGGAAAGGAATGCTCGCATTGTTATTGGAGTGTTCAATGGTAAATTGTAGTCTTTCGTGAAAATTATTGAATATATTTAATACTTGTTCTTGAGTACCATGTGGAATTGCAGTTATTATATCATCGACGAATTTGTATAAGAAAGGTGGATTAAAGGGTAGGAGAGGAATAGTTTCGTCTAGTAAATGTTCCATACAGATATCGGAAAGAATATTTGCTAAATGTGATCCCATCGGACAGCCAAATTTTTGAAGGTAAAATGCATTATTAAGTTAACCTCTCACTTCCGCCAAACTGGCCATCAATTTCAATTAGAAAAAACAGAAATCCTAGCCTATGAAAAAAACTACTACAAACTAGAACTCAAAGAAATGATACATATTGAAAGAAATAAAGACCGAGCCGTTAACAAGAAAACCGACGTTAACAACTTAAATAAAACCTACTCAAACCTTATACATAAAATACCGCCAAAACATTCCATTACAACCGACCCTTCACGAAAATAATCTTATAATCCCTCCATTGTACACAACTCCTACCACGCCACAGCAAACCTACCTACACTATCATAACCAGGTACCTATATCGCCAACCCGAAGAAATTCTAGAGCCAATAGTCAGTATGTAGAAAGCTCTCGAGCTAACAGTACAGCATTTACTATATTACAAATCTGTCGAAATTTCCTATAAGTTTGTGCTACTTGTGAAAAACTGAACTGTATACTACTCTATGTAAGTAATTCAAATAATATTTCTAATTTAAGAACCATTCAATATAATGTACACACCCATAGATAAAATCCTAATCCAAAGATGTATTCTCCCTAGGCCTTGAAAATGGTAATAAACTTTACCGAAAATTTGGCAAATCAAATGACTTATGACTGATCCTCAAGAAAACCACCTCTACTACATATATACCAGTCAATAACTTCACACTTCATATATATATATATATATATATATATATATATATATATATATATATATATATATATATATATATATATATATATTTATATATATATATAAACAAAATCCGTAGGATTAAAGACAAGAAAACATACACTCACAGGGTTTTTGTCGACGTTTCCCGTGATCGCGTTATCAAAGACTGTTGGTTGGTGAGTGCGTCCACGGGTTGTTGTTCAGCTTTTTTCAGTGGCACCGGGCCGGTTGATTGGCGGAGCCTGATCAACCGTTCGTCTGGTTGTTGAGCACCCAGTGGGAAAGACTATCGGGGATAATGGGATAAAGGACTGGTAGGGAAAAATAAAAAAAAAAAAAAAAAAAAAAAAAAGAGGGGGGAGAATTACCGGTTGATGTTCAAACCAGGTGGGTGCAAAGCTCCCAGTACCCTAATATGGGCCTATTCTGCCATGTGCAATTTTAAATCACATTCCTCTTTGATTTTCTCAAGCACCTGCACTCTAAAGCAGTCATTGAATGGCAGGTTGTGAAATGCGGCATGGCGCCCCACCGGTTGGTTCTCCCCCCTATCCGTTGTGGAACGATGTAAGTTCATTCTCAGGTTCAGCTGAGTCGCCTTACCCACATAAAAAGCCTCACACTCAGTGCATAATAACTGGTAGACACATTTCCTGCTCTGGCAATGTGCTGTTCGTTCCACATGTTATGTGTGTGGCGTATTAGCAGACGAAAAGGTCACCCCTGGGGACACAAGCTGGTAAAGCTCACAACGAGGGCCCCTACAAGGTTGCAGACCAAGCGATGGTTCCACTGGTTGGCGAGCAGTTTTGTGGCTCAGCATTTCACCTAAATTCCGGGGCCTTCTACCTATATGCCAAACAGGACACTTCCGGGAAAACCTCTTGTGGCTGGGCATTCCCCGCCAGGATTGGGTAGAGTTCTCTAAGGATGGAATTAATTTTCTGCACACCAGGGAAGAACGTGGTTACGAGAAAGGGTCCTCGTCGAGCGCTTGTCTCAGACTGCTCGTATTGTACTCCAGCCGGGATCAGTCGACGACGTATCAATCCCCTTTGTCTAAGACGCGTCCCCAGCATCGCCACATATTCCTCCAAGTCATCCCGACTACCACAGATGCGGTGCCCCCTGATAGATAAAGATCGAGGAACAGCCTTCTTAGTGTGTGTGGGAAGACAGCTCTGGTAATGTAGGTACATCTGAGCGTTAGTATTATATATATATATAATAATTTGAAGTTGGGAGATCTTGAGGTTCAGTCAGTAGTAGATTAGGTTTTCATCTGGCCATATATTCGATTTATTTATAAATCTTCATCAGGGCTATACAACACAAGAATATAATATAGAATTAGTCATAACAGTAGGATATATAATAAGATAGTTAACTTAGTAGGATATATAGGTACATCGTCCTCTTGGAATTGTTGTAATAATCATTGTTACATACCTTAGATGGGTATGTAACCCATCTTAGATGTACCCATATGTGTGTGTGTGTGTGTGTGTGTGTGTGATTCCAGACAATAACTCTCCTTAGGATGAGGATGAAAATTCCGTTCTTGCTCCAAAAAATCAAGCTTTCTAAACGAATGGATGAGTTTGTTGGCCAGCACTTTTTGAGCTTTTTGGTAAAATTTCAAAAAATGTGCTGAAAAAATCAGTAAAAATGGCTAAAAATTGAGCAGAATATTGCTCAATTAAAGTTTATCAAATAAAAAATAGAACATTAGAAAATTTATGCACAAAATTATGTTAAAAAAAAGGTACTTAAATTTCATTAAAATTTGCTATACAATCGATAAAAACTCTTTAAAAAAAGGAAAATCCAAAAGCTCCTTTTGAATAGCAGATTACTATTTAGAATACGTTTTTTGCCATACAAATAATGGTTAAGAATTTCTTTGCACTCAAAAAGCTCAAATTTCAAAACTATTTAACATAATATAGTACGATAATTTACGAAAATTCGCTCATACGATCATGCTGCATGACTGGAACTTTTTTGTGCCCAAAATGTTACCTATCAGACTTTCGAAGACTAAGTAGGTGTTTTATTTCATTTCATCAATTTTCTTCGGGAGGGGTACATTCATAAATTTGTATCATCTTGTTAAACTGAAATATTACTTTGTACAGAAGGGGCTATGTAGTAATGAAATAATAAACCATTGTGTAATCTATTTGCAGCGTTTTTCTTTGATATTCGCTGAAGCGGATCCTCAATTATTTCTCTCAAGAGCGTACGCCGAACCGAGCGATCTAGTTTCAGTCTTGAGCGCGGAGGCACAATGTGAGTTCGCCCATAAATCTCTACTATCTGTGTATCGTTTAAGGAGGGAAAGAGAAAGGTGAAATAGCACTTTTATCCTTTGGAGTCTTAGGGAATCATGGACGGCTAGTTCCCGGACCTCAGCATATCGGCGTCGAATCTTTCGTGGGAAAGTGAAAAATTCAGAAGCCTAAGCCTCTTCTTCCGAAAGAAAGTTAGCCAAGACAGTTACACTATTGTTTTCAGAAATAATAAATTCATTTCTAAGCACCTTGATTTGAAATTACTCAAATTCTGACTATAAAGTGGACGAAATTATTACTTTAATGTGACTTGATAATAAATACTTTCATCGGTAATAAGTAGTGCTTATCAACAATGAATGAGTTACATTTTTAATTCAAATCTGAAAAAAAAGTGTCACCCATTTCAAAATTGGTTGGTTTATTTTTCAAGATGCGTAGAATCCAAAACATGAATAAAAGAAAAGTCCGTCCGTTTGTAGTGCTGAGCTTTTTTCCATAAATATTGGACCAAAGTTTATGAGATGGGGTCGAAAATCACATTTAGGGTAGGTATATTAGTAGGTCCTATGAGCTAATCATCAATTTTCATCACTTAGAAAAGGGTAGACATTTAAGGGCCGAAGTATTGCAAAAATTAAAAAAACCGAGAGCTCGAATGATACTTTCCAGGTAAGAATAATGTTGTTTTAGTTGTCGCTGGTAGATAGATATCATCCCAAAGAGTCGAATGATACCACACCGTACGCTATACGTTAATCTGTTCGCTCTCCTCAAGGACTAGAACTTTTACAGGAAAAAAGATCATCAACACCATCGCAATCTGAACTTGCGTGAACATAGCGAAAATTGCCTTATAAATAACGTGGATCGTATCAGCTGATTAATTCCAATGGAATTGTGACTTCGCAAAATCGAGTTTACAATAACTAATTGCACCTATTAATGGACTGTGAAGCGTTGGTAGGTGGCCTATCTATTTAATCACATCAATTTTCAATAGGGGTGTGCCTACAAGTCAATGTGGATAAATTTAGATCAGAGGGACTAATAAAGTGTACTGAGTGATTATATACATGTCATGTGTAGTGTGATGTAGTGCTTAATGTGATTGGCGTATTGATGAAAAAGTCAGTCTTTCATCCGAACACCTGGAAACGTTACGCTAATCAGTTACCAAGGTGCATTGCGCTTAGGGACCAGCGAAACTAAATCAATTCTTAATCAACGTTCAGTGCTGAAATTTGAAATGAAGTTCATTTGAAATTGGATTACAATTAATTACAGCGCATGGAGGTGCACTGATCAGCTGAGGGACCTCTGATCTTAATTTGGTTCTTATGGTGCTGAGTACTAAACGTACTCAAGGAGTTCCTTTGGAAAATCTAGATATAATTACATAGCACGGAAGGGCTCTGATCAGCCGAGGGTTTTTTGAGAATGATTCAGTTTCTAATCGACCGACTGAAAGACATTCATTGAAACTATAGATTTCATATGCAAAAATTTAACATAGTTTTGAAACAATAATATAACTTCTACTGTCTATTCAACCCTTCTACAAGGTGGGAAGATGACTTTGTCATGAACTGTTTGGTTTCTTCACCTCTAATAAGAAGCGTAAACATGAGAGGTTCTGGCTCTGTAACGTAGTGTTGAACCCCTTTTTGGAGGCGGTGAACCGCTGAGTTTCGATAATTTACCTACTACAAACCTACGGGGTTTAACATTCGTAAACCAGTGACCTGAGGAGAAAGGCTTTCTAATACATAAATAAGATACCATTATGTAATAATTTGCTGCGTTTTCGGATTCTACTCATCTTGAAACGTAAACTAAATAAACTCTTTTGTTTTTGTAGAATACAACTTTTTATTATTGAAAATGATGATTCACGAGATGCAAAACATAAAAGTTTCGACGACCCGCATTTTTTTCTCGTTATTCCTGCAATCAAGCCGTTCCTAGGGAAATGAAACTTCGCCCGTGTTCATCCAACTCAAATGATTTACCACTAGTAGGAATGATGTCAATTTATTTAAGAAAAGATCTTACGCTGCCTGATTCACTTTGAAATAAAACGCGCAAAGTTAGCAATTAACTACAAACAATCTAACTATAAACAAGTTGTGAATAACCTTACCACGTGTTTCTTTAACCAAGGGAAGAATGAAGGCAGATAAGGTACGTGTACATAGATTGTGGTGGTGCACTCAATGATCTTTCTGGTTTGAATGGGCATACCTAATCATTTTTTGGACTTACTTATCTAGCATAAGAGATTATGTACAATTTCAAATCGATGAATTATAATTTCATCACAAAAGCCTGAAGTGATTGTTTGAGTCTATATAGGGGACAGTAACGTGATTCCACCGGCTGAACAGGTGCGACCGCACGAGTCACGGAGCGGTCTAACATAATATCACGTACTGCCCATCATGGTGTTTACGTCCTACTTTCTTCCATCACCTTCTACCAATTGATCTAGAAGTTTTCCCATCATTAGAATCATCGTAGCTCCGAATGAGGGACTACCAACTGCTGCGCCGGAACCGAGAGTGAGAACGCATATAAACTTTCCTTTGTATGGCGGCTCGAGTGAGAGAACTCAGTTATTCTACACTTCCAGCTACGCAAGGATGTGTCAAGACCTCCCTTTAAGTCAGAAATATGATGTCTCTTAGAAGAAAATTTTCTTGGAGACCAAATAACGCCAAACATAGAAAACGTAAGAGCATACGATGGCCAATAGTTCGAGGACGAAAATGAGAGTTTATTTCGTTTTGCGACAAGTTTGAGTTGAAATTGTGAAAATCTTGTCCATTCTGAGCAAGAAAGTTCAAATCTGCCATTTCAAATCCGGTGTTTTTAGAAATGGTGGGGATTTAAATTGTTAACAAAACGTGGACGTTGACCCCTTCTCAATATGATGCATAAAATGTACAAATACAGATGTTTCCATCGGTCTGCTCCTTACGAACAATCGATAACCCTTGGCTGATTCATTTTCAAAAAGTGAAGTTTATGTGAGGAATTTTTGGGACAAAAGCTTCACTCCATTAGTTAAGTTTCTACCAGCCGTGTTTTGCCTTCGTAACGAAAATATGAGTTGTTTTGTTTTGACATTTTCATGTCTTTGCTTTGGCACATAAACTAAAAAAACGTCACGGAAAATAATTGCTCACGAAAATTGCTCACGAAAATTGCTCACGAAAATTGTCCCAAGTGGCCACAACGATGATTATGACCATCAGAAATGACGTTTTTACCTAATGATCCCACGATTCTGAGATTTGGTATGTGGGCCCTTGAGGGACTTCTGAACACAACTGACCGATCCCAAGTCAGCTGAGTGGCTCTAGAAACCAGTTTTTTCCCTAATGATCCCACGATTCTGAGATTTGGTATGTAGCCCCTTGAGGGACTTCTGAACACAACTGACCGATCCCAAATCAGCTGAGTGGCTCTAGAAACCAGTTTTTTCCCTAATGATCCCACGATTCTGAGATTTGGTATGTAGCCCCTTGAGGGACTTCTGAACACAACTGACCGATTACAGATCAGCTGAGTGGCTCTAGAATCCAGTTTTTTCCCTAATGATCCCACGAATCTGAGATTTGGTATGTAGCCCCTTGAGGGACTTCTGAACACAACTGACCGATTACAGATCAGCTGAGTGGCTCTAGAATCCAGTTTTTTCCCTAATGATAAGGAAATAATAAGAAAACACACATGAAAATGTCCCAATGTGTTGCAGACTCGTATGCAAGCATTTCTGATGATTTCCGCTTACTTTACTAAGTTTACATCAAAATTATGGTTATTGCACATTTGAATTTCACGTGAAATTTCATGAGGAATTGACCCATCACTTGATTTTGAAGTGCGCGTAAATGGGCGCAATTCCGCTCCAAAAGTGCGCATTTTCGCTCTAAAAGGGCAAAAATTGTGAAATAATGAGTTTGTCATAAAACTAAGATCTGTGTTCGTTGATGTAAATTTGTGCTGTTTTCGGTTTCATTGAATAAATTCAGTCAGTTCGTTTCTCTTAAGTTTAAGAGATATTAAAGAAACTTCGTGCTGAAAGGGCAACACTATGGCTTTTATTCACTCTCAACGTGAAACTAGTGGAAACAGGAAAAAAAAAAAAAAAAAAAAACGGAAGTTAGTGAAAAACGTTGTCTATTTCCACGAAAAATAAAGAGTTACACTGTTAAATCGATTTCGACGGTTAGGCCATCATCAGTAACAAACAATAACTGAAGATACATTAGAAAGGACACAGCCTTTTATAGTAACAGGTGAAGGGAGATTGAATCCCATTGGTCAAGAGAAAGGAACGGGGCAAGCGGTACAACCAATGAAGTGCAAACAAGGTGACGGGGGATTATAGCTAATTAGATGAAGTGAAAGGGGGAAAATAACTAAATATGGTTTCAACATTGTGAAGGGATAATTCCAAGCTTTATAAAAATGGACCTAATAGTGGTGAAATATATTGAGGTATATCCTCATTTAAACATTTACCAGATCTGTCACTTTTGATAATTTCGAATTTTTCAAGTACATTCAACATACCTCCCTTCGGACAAAAATGAAGAAATTCTACAAACTGTCTATCTGTCAAATCAAAATTGTAACTATGATTGGATTCCTTAAGATGTTTTGCAAATGTAGACTTACCCTTATTTTCCCTGAAATCCTCCTGATGCTCGTCTATTCTTTCCCTGAATTTCCTACCAGTTTGACCGCAATATTCGTAGCCACAAGAACATTTTAGTTTATAAACCCCACTTTTATCCTGAACATTGATTTTGTCCTTAACGGATCCTAGTAATGCTTTAAGACTATTTTTAGTTCTAAAACCTACTTTGTAACCTCTAGATGATAGAATTTTGCCGATTTTATCCGAAATTTTCCCATAATAATTTATACTTATCCATTGCTTTTCTTCTAAATTTACATCTTCCCAAGCCAGATTGGAAACTTTTTCCCTACTCTTTTTCCTAAGAACATTATCCCATATGGTATCAACGAGATCTCCTCCATATCCGCTACTAGCCGCTATGCTTTTGATAATGGATTTTTCTTTTGATAAATTTTGTTCACTCATTGGAATAGACAGTGCTCTTTTAATCATACTATGGAAGGCTGCATGCTTATGGATTAAAGGGTGATTTGAAGTACTATGGATAGTTATATCGCTATATGTATCTTTTCTATAAATTGAAAAATCATGCTTTTCGTTTACCAAAGAGATGGATAGATCTAAAAAATTGAGTTTATTTCCGCCGAATTCGAGGGTAAATTTGATAAAGGGATCTAATTTATTGATTTTTTCGTGAAAAGAATTTAGTAGTCTTTCTGTGCCCTTCCATAGAATGACGATATCATCGACATATCTATACCAATAGAGAAGATCATTTGTGCTACAAGTTGTGAATATTTGTTGCTCAAGATAATCCATGTAAATATCTGCAAGCAGAGGAGATAACGGAGAACCCATAGCAACCCCTGGCTGTGTATAACATTTCCCCTCAAATAAAAAGTAATTTTGATCCATACAAATAGACATCAAATTAAATAACTCGTCCTTTTCGAAAATATTAAGTTTAGAGGCGTGAATCAGCCTGCACACCACATCTTTGCATCTAGTTACATCGATATTGGTGAACAGACTAACCACGTCAAAAGATGCAAGTTTAGCATTTGGAGGCATCCGAATGTCCTTAATTTTAGAGACCAAATCATAGGAATTTAGTACAGTATGTTGAGGTCGAAAGTTGATTTTGTTTCTAAATAAAATATTGAGTTTTTTTAGCCAATTTGTAAGCGGGAGCTCCGATATAAGACACCACCGGTCTCATCGGCACTCCTTCCTTATGAATTTTAGGGAGACAAGATAACCTAGGCGCATGAGGGTTCATTTCTACAAAACTTGGAATGTACATATTTTTTAGTAAACTATCTTCTGATTGGTGAACTACTTTTTCAACTAATCTTTGAAATTTTGAAGTTGGGTCAGATGAAAGATTTGAACAATTATTATCTTCTAGAAATTTTACAGTTTTCGAAACATAATCTTGCTTATTTAAGATGACAGTTGTATTACCTTTATCTGCTTTGAGGGCCACAATATTTTTCTGGGAAAACTTCTTCTTTAGACCAGCTGCAACTGTTTCCTCCTTCCCGGGTGGTGGTCCTGGTGATCTCGACGAGGACTGGATCTCTTCTGCACATAGGGTCTTGGTGACAGATGGTCCATTCGTAGCCTCGACGGAGAATGCAAAGTCCCGAGTCGCAGGAGTTCCAAGGGAGAAACATGGGTTATGTTTCAACCCTTTCTCAAGAAGGGATACTTCTGCCGGAGAAAATACGACATCAGACAGGTTCTCCACTTTCTTGAAGAATGGGTGAGACCTTGTTAGTGGAGCTGGAGTCTTAGGGACTGGCTTTTTAGTCTTCAAAAGTTGTTCTAATTTACCTTGCAGAATCTTCTTTTTTGCCGATCCTTTCTTCCATGCGGCTTCGACTGAATACTGCTCGATAAGTTCCCATTCAGCGGAAGTGTAGCGGGCGGTGAGTTCTTGAAACATATAGTACAGTTTCTCCCGGGCAGTATCACGAACACTATACCAACGATGGAGTTCACTTCTCAAAAGCTTGATTTGTGCCTCATTAATAATTCGGACTGCAGCACCTGAAGGGTGCTTACATTGGATTCGTACAAAATTTGGAATCACACGTTTTTTAAATGGGTTTCCACAACTTCGTCGCGAGTGATTTAGTTCGTATCAGTTCTGCAAGTCGAGCAGAAATCGCGAGTTGGTTTATAAAATTGAAGATACGTATAGCTTTAGCGGAAAGGAACATTTGGTTCAATCAACAGTGTATTTCTAAACGTGTGATTCCAAATTTTGTACGAATCCAATGTAAGCACCCTTCAGGTGCTGCAGTCCGAATTATTAATGAGGCACAAATCAAGCTTTTGAGAAGTGAACTCCATCGTTGGTATAGTGTTCGTGATACTGCCCGGGAGAAACTGTACTATATGTTTCAAGAACTCACCGCCCGCTACACTTCCGCTGAATGGGAACTTATCGAGCAGTATTCAGTCGAAGCCGCATGGAAGAAAGGATCGGCAAAAAAGAAGATTCTGCAAGGTAAATTAGAACAACTTTTGAAGACTAAAAAGCCAGTCCCTAAGACTCCAGCTCCACTAACAAGGTCTCACCCATTCTTCAAGAAAGTGGAGAACCTGTCTGATGTCGTATTTTCTCCGGCAGAAGTATCCCTTCTTGAGAAAGGGTTGAAACATAACCCATGTTTCTCCCTTGGAACTCCTGCGACTCGGGACTTAGCATTCTCCGTCGAGGCTACGAATGGACCATCTGTCACCAAGACCCTATGTGCAGAAGAGATCCAGTCCTCGTCGAGATCACCAGGACCACCACCCGGGAAGGAGGAAACAGTTGCAGCTGGTCTAAAGAAGAAGTTTTCCCAGAAAAATATTGTGGCCCTCAAAGCAGATAAAGGTAATACAACTGTCATCTTAAATAAGCAAGATTATGTTTCGAAAACTGTAAAATTTCTAGAAGATAATAATTGTTCAAATCTTTCATCTGATCCAACTTCAAAATTTCAAAGATTAATTCGAAAAGTAGTTCACCAATCAGAAGATAGTTTACTAAAAAATATGTACATTCCAAGTTTTGTAGAAATGAACCCTCATGCGCCTAGGTTATCTTGTCTCCCTAAAATTCATAAGGAAGGAGTGCCGATGAGACCGGTGGTGTCTTATATCGGAGCTCCCGCTTACAAATTGGCTAAAAAACTCAATATTTTATTTAGAAACAAAATCAACTTTCGACCTTACCTTAACCTTTTAGTAACATACTGTACTAAATTCCTATGATTTGGTCTCTAAAATTAAGGACATTCAGATGCCTCCAAATGCTAAACTTGCATCTTTGACGTGGTTAGTCTGTTCACCAATATCGATGTAACTAGATGCAAAGATGTGGTGTGCAGGCTGATTCACGCCTCTAAACTTAATATTTTCGAAAAGGACGAGTTATTTAATTTGATGTCTATTTGTATGGATCAAAATTACTTTTTATTTGAGGGGAAATGTTATACACAGCCAGGGGTTGCTATGGGTTCTCCGTTATCTCCTCTGCTTGCAGATATTTACATGGATTATCTTGAGCAACAAATATTCACAACTTGTAGCACAAATGATCTTCTCTATTGGTATAGATATGTCGATGATATCGTCATTCTATGGAAGGGCACAGAAAGACAACTAAATTCTTTTCACGAAAAAATCAATAAATTAGATCCCTTTATCAAATTTACCCTCGAATTCGGCGGAAATAAACTCAATTTTTTAGATCTATCCATCTCTTTGGTAAACGAAAAGCATGATTTTTCAATTTATAGAAAAGATACATATAGCGATATAACTATCCATAGTACTTCAAATCACCCTTTAGTCCATAAGCATGCAGCCTTCCATAGTATGATTAAAAGAGCACTGTCTATTCGAATGAGTGAACAAAATTTATCAAAAGAAAAATCCATTATCAAAAGCATAGCGGCTAGTAGCGGATATGGAGGAGATCTCGTTGATACCATATGGGATAATGTTCTTAGGAAAAAGAGTAGGGAAAAAGTTTCCAATCTGGCTTGGGAAGATGTAAATTTAGAAGAAAAGCAATGGATAAGTATACCTTATTATGGGAAAATTTCGGATAAAATCGGCAAAATTCTATCATCTAGAGGTTACAAAGTAGGTTTTAGAACTAAAAATAGTCTTAAAGCATTACTAGGATCCGTTAAGGACAAAATCAATGTTCAGGATAAAAGTGGGGTTTATAAACTAAAATGTTCTTGTGGCTACGAATATTGCGGTCAAACTGGTAGGAAATTCAGGGAAAGAATAGACGAGCATCAGGAGGATTTCAGGGAAAATAAGGGTAAGTCTACATTTGCAAAACATCTTAAGGAATCCAATCATAGTTACAATTTTGATTTGACAGATAGACAGTTTGTAGAATTTCTTCATTTTTGTCCGAAGGGAGGTATGTTGAATGTACTTGAAAAATTCGAAATTATCAAAAGTGACAGATCTGGTAAATGTTTAAATGAGGATATACCTCAATATATTTCACCACTATTAGGTCCATTTTTATAAAGCTTGGAATTATCCCTTCACAATGTTGAAACCATATTTAGTTATTTTCCCCCTTTCACTTCATCTAATTAGCTATAATCCCCCGTCACCTTGTTTGCACTTCATTGGTTGTACCGCTTGCCCCGTTCCTTTCTCTTGACCAATGGGATTCAATCTCCCTTCACCTGTTACTATAAAAGGCTGTGTCCTTTCTAATGTATCTTCAGTTATTGTTTGTTACTGATGATGGCCTAACCGTCGAAATCGATTTAACAGTGTAACTCTTTATTTTTCGTGGAAATAGACAACGTTTTTCACTAACTTCCGTTTTTTAAATGGGTTTCCACAACTTCGTCGCGAGTGATTTAGTTCGTAGTGGAAACAGCTTTGAATGCAGATCCAGTGGACGTAAATCAGGTGAACTTGTTTTTTGCCAAGCTAGCTAATAATTCGGATTGCTTGTTTGGTATAGACGGACTCGTTCGAATATACTTTATTTAGTGACGTCAACCTTTGTTTGGATCAATCCGAGTTGGATGCATGTTCAAGCGAGTTGGACAAAGAGCTGGTAGGGGTTGAGCAGTAACGTGAGGTTTGGGTGGAACTCGTTAGTCGTAAGTAGTCCTTCATTGACAACCAAGCTAAAGTTGCAGGGCCCCGCAGTGTGACGTCATCATCCAGCCGAGAAGGTTTGAAACTGAAGCTCCCCAAGTTTGATTTACAAAAATTTGACATAAATTTTTGGGCTGCTTTTTGGGCTGCTTTCAAGAAAATAGATTAAAGTGATGAACTTGATCAGGAGGAAAAGTTTCAGGTGCTGCTACACATGGCTAAAGAAGGAACTGTTGCGAGAGAATTACTGGACGGGTACCCATCATCTGCAGCAAATTACCCATAGGCCCATTTGAAACAGCGTTTTGGACGGGATGAATTGCTCATTGAGTGCGATGTCCGGGACTTGTTAGGGTCAGTCCTCGCTCAGGCCAAAGGTGGTCTTGGTTGCCCAGCTAAGCTCTGTGACAAATTGCAGTCCAAGTTGATGGCCCTTGAGAGTCTGGGAGTGACCAGTAACAAGCTTGCTTGCATTTTGATGCCATTGGTGGAGTCATCATTGCCTGAGAGTGTGCTGTAAGCTATTACAAAAGTTAGTAATGCATGAGAAACATGTGAGAACATGTGAACTAATAATAATTATGTAGGAGTCTCTTCTTTACGTCCTCATGGCTAATCGTGAATGACAATCGAAGTCAGGTGGAGGGGTAATTTTCAATTAGGGAAAAGGTACCATGTTGGACGGCGTTGTAAGTCCTCCTCGATTTGCCTAGTCTGTTCCAAATCCCATGCAACGGCCATGTGTCTCGAGCCGTGGAGGAGGAGCAAAGATGATTCTGGTGTGAAAGTTACAGAAACTACAGAGAAGAGCTTGAGTAATGCGTCTTAGGCTCCAGTACTCATGCGGACAGTCCAAGTGCGTGTAGTTTCATCAAATGGAGCTCCGGTGACAGCTAGATTGTTAGTCGACACAGGATCACAAAGAAGCAATACTTCGGGTCAGTTGGCTATGAAGATGGGCTGCGAATCGATGGGAGAGGAAGAAATCGCTTATGCGCTTTTTGGGGCTGAGTTTACTGGTGTCCAGAATATAAGGAATTTAGGTCCCCCCCCCCCCCCCCCAGAGGTGCAATGGGGGCCTAAATCCTCATAAAAAGGTAGAGAAGAGTAACAGCATCCCGTCAGAAAGATACCACTCCTACTAATGAGCTTTTAATGAGCCATGTTCGGATTAGATTAGTTTTCCAGTCGCCTGGAATTCCATCCAACGCCAAACCCAGCTTCGAAAATGATCGAGAACAGACCGCGGCGCCCATTGTTTCATCAACGGGACGCCAACAGCGCTACCTCTGGTGCTCTGACGGGAGCTTGATGGACCTCTCAGGAGGTAACTCTGTTACACTCCTCCCCTTAAAGACATCCTTGATTGAAGATCAAGGATGTTAACTGGGTAGAATAGTTAATAGCTGAGAACTAATGCTCATTCAATCATAAATAGCTGCATTGGCGTTTTGGATGGGGAAATAGAAATTAAAACTGGATTGTCAATGAATCTTCATAAGAAGTATATTCATTGAACAATCGGGACAAAACGGACGCTCAACAATGGAGACTTACCTATACCTTAGGAAATCAAAAATATATATAGAAATTAATTTGCCCAACATTGGGGACTTTAAATTAAATTGCCCAACTATGAGGACTTAAATGGCGTACTAACCTGGTAATTGACATCATAGCAATACTCAGGTGGCGAAAAAATTGTGCACTAACCTGGTATTGACATAGAGCAATACTCAGGCGGCATGAAATTTAAAAAATATAAAATATAAATGGGGAATAAAAGAGAGAAATTATAAGTCAAAGACCAATGAAATTATTTATATACCAAAGGGTGATAATGGGAATTCCTTCTGGAACCCCGGGCCATGTTTCTTCTGAAACATTAACGCCCCAAAAAATAGTGGATTGGACTACTAGGCGTCAGCCCTGCATAATCCAAACCACGCTCTGCTACCATATAAGGAATTTAGGTCCCCCCCCCCCCCAGAGTTACAATGGGGGCCTAAATCCTCATAAAAAGGTAGAGGAGAGTAACAGCATCCCTTCAGAGAGATACCACTCTAATGAGCTTTTAATGAGCCATTTTCGGAGTAGATTAGTTTTCCAGTCGTCTGGAATTCCATCCAACGCCAAACTCAGCTGTCAATAAGATCGAGAACAGACCGCGGCGCCCATAGTTTCATCAACGGAACGCCGACGGCGCTATCTCTGGTGCTCTGACGGGAGCTTGATGGACCTCTCAGGTGGTAACTCTGTTACAAGACTCATCAGAGTTATTAGATAAGGCAGCAGGCTTTAGAGGGCAAGTACAAGTGCAACTTTTGTGCACTGGATACTGAAACCATATGTAGTGCTGTGCTTTCTGTTCGGAAGGACAGGGTTGCCGAGCTCCAGAAGGAGAAGATTTTTATGACCCACACTTCATACGGCCCCGTGGACATTTTGGTCGAGTCAGATGTTGCTGGAAAGCTGTTCACAGGAAGGAAACTAGTTCTCAACTGTGGGTTGGTTACCATGGAGACGAAGTTGTGATGGATTTTGATGGGCCGCATACACAATGAAGAAACTGATTTCATGATGAATGTCATGTCCATTTGCATGATGGACCTCTCTTCTGAGAAGTTGTGGAAACTAGACGTTATTGGTATTCATGGGCCAGCTGACATCAGCACTCAGGAAGAAGCTCGGACTGCCGCTCGTGAACATTTTTTGAGAACTGTGAAGACTCTGGATGATGGACGTTATGAAATCAGTTTGCCATGGATAGTTGGGCATCCTCCTTCACCCTATGATTTTCAGCAAGCCACTGGTAGGCTGGAAGACGCAGTGAAAAAGTTGAGAGCAGAAGGTTTGTTCTGTGAGTACAACGGCGTTTTGAAAGAGTGGCTTCAAGATGTGATAATTGAGGAAGTAATGGGATTCCGGTCACTATGTGCCTCATAGAGCCATCGTGAAATAGTGTACCATAACGCAAGTGACTCCCGTCTTTGATGCCTCGGCTGGTAAACCCAACTCCAGTCAGTGAGTGGAGAAGGGAGAAAATCTTATTGAGCAGATCCCTTCAGTACTTTTGAGATTTCGACTGAAGGAAATTGGCATAATCTCTGATATTCGCCGTGCATTCCTTCAAATTTCTGTTACAGTGGCTGACACAGACTATCTACGATTTTTGTGGGTTGATAGCTCTGGAGGATAAAAGGGTCTTTTTTGGCATCACAAGTAGCCCTTACCTTCTTGGTGCCGTGATCTATCACAATTTGGACCAATGTCAAGAAAAGGCTAGTGGGGGTGGCGCACCCTATGATGTTTTGTGTATTTCACAGCTCTGTGAATGTTTTTATGTTGAAAATTGTGTGACTTTGGTAGAGAGCCAAGAAAACTTGGAAACATTTATGAGGAGGGCAAAAACAATATTTGTCGAGGCTTATTTCGACCTGTGAGGGTGGGAGTGGACCGATTCCTCACTCACAATGGCACAAACACACCAGTTCTTGGAGTCTTTTGGTACCGGAAGTCAGATATCTTGAAGGTGGAGAACTGTTGGTTCCAGGTTCATCTGGGTCCCGTGTCTCTTGTTCTTGTGGCAGTGAGCGGGAATGCATGATCACCACGCGTTAAATTGTTGTATCATTGCAACATGGTTTGAAGTAGCCTCATGATTCGTGTCAGGATGGATATTGCTGTTCGTCTTCCACTCGTTCCTCATCTGCATCTGTAAACGTGTGATGCCGAACTTATATAGAACAGAAATCTGTGCTTTAGAGCTATCTAAAGTAAAAAATAAACCATTGTGTAATAATTTGTAGCGTTTTATGTTTGTTACTGGTGTACTTTATTTTATAACATGCGAATGAGACCACTCGAATTGCATTAGCATAAATCCCTTAAAATAAATATGGATAAATTCCATTATCCCTATCTAAGGAAGGACTAACCAAACAAAAAACTTCATTCTGATTGTGAATGATTACACGTCTAATAGGTATGAATATAGTAAAATCGTATAATCTACTACGATCAAACAAGCTGACATAACACAATAGGTATAATCCTCTTTTCAAGAAAATCAAGTTAATCGTTGCCTTGTGTTAGCTATAGGCGAAGTAGTAAAGATTAGATAGGTAGGTATTTTATTAAATTTCAACAATTTTCTGTAGGTGGGTCCCACGTCTGTTATAGTTATATATAAAAAGATTAAGATGCACCATAGCTTCAGTTCAGCTGAAAATTTTAAATTAACCAATGCTAATCGCAGATTTTAATTACGGAAAATAATAAACCTTCATGTTATGATATGCAGCACTCTTTCATTGGTATTTTGAGTAGGTCATTAGTGGGAATTTTGAAACTTGCTGTAATAATCCTAATTCACAAAAACGAAAATTTCGGCGGGCTGCTGCAAAATTAGAAATCCTCAGTTTTTTTATTAAAGTTTTTAGGAGGGTGCGTGTTGGCATTCTGATGGTTTTATATCACTTTTCATGTGCATGGGATAAGTGGTAGTAAATGGGAATTTCGTGAAACACCAGTCTCCGAATCTGATTTACTGTGTACATTTAAAATCTGATAGTAATTGTGTAAGAAATCTATGTATATATTCAAAACTCATTCTCAAAACTAGAAAATTATTTTCAGAAGTCAATTTATTCTTCAAATAATAAATTCTATACGTTCATGTTAAAAGGAGTGAATAAGATATAATATGCTTTTAATGTCTGTCCCGCATACCTAGAAGATTTACTTACCTTCCTGAATGCACGAAAAGATGCGTAGGTGGTCAACTTAATGTTAAGCAGAAAGGCTTTGAATGATGTTATTTCCTTCTAAATCGTATTTTCCAGAGAGTGCTCTCATCATCATGAACTTCAAAAGGTATCAGCACCGTCGTGTGGAAGAACACGATCACTGAGCCAAGACTCCCGTAATCGACCTTCAACCTTCAGCCCGTACCGTGTTTCCCGATATAACTTATATAGAATAAATCGTCCCACAGGAACGTAAAATGAACGTGAGCGTTGCGGGCGGTGAACAGTGATCCTACAATCCTAAAAAGCTGGCCAAACAAGAGTATAAGAACAGTTGCATAAGGCTCAATGTTGGTTCAATTGTTTTCAATAATGAACCTTCAAAATTATTTTTATCAACCTTAAAGGGTAGCATCCACCAACTGACAAATTGAAAAATCGAGATCTCGAAAACTGACTAGGTAACAGAAAGTAGTGATTTTTGCTTCCCAGTCTACCTATTGCTAGCGGAAACTTTTTTTTCATTTTCGGGGTTTGTCTCCAAGATCAAAATTTCCACTCTCATTCTACGTTGTAGACCATTCTGAACAACCTTGGTTAAGTGTCTGTTTTTGTGTGTGTGTGTTCATCTCCTCGAATCTCCCTCATATCCCTATATAAGTCTCGGTCATACGTTAACCTCGTGAAACTCAGGCACTCTCTGGGAACAGCGAGTGGCAGAATGACCCGCTGGTGATTAGGGTGGTGGGGGCTTGTGACGACGAGTCTCCTGACCCATTTACTTACGTCACCCCTGTTATGGAAACTACACAGAATGAGTCTCATAATCCCCGCTCGCCCATTGGCATGTGGATTCTAGGGGAGTCGCTGGGGGTGCCCCAGGCAGGGGCCTCGGCCATCCTCTCCTTCATCTTCTCATTTCCCCTCTTCGTCTTCTAAAGCCTCAGAGGATACCCACTGGAAGAGCCTTGTGAAAGAGCCTATTGCTGCAAGCGTGGCCTCAGTGCTCACGTCTGGCAGAAGCATCCTGCAGAGGCCAATGGTACAATTTATTGATATAGAGTGAGAGCCGCCTAGGTATGCTTCTGAGGACTTGCAGTGAATGGCAGCACAGGAGGTGGAAGCTGTGCAGAATGGGCTACATGTTTTCCATGTACGCGCTCTCTGCCATTCAATTTATACACCTGAGACCCCACTACTAGCAGCTTATAGCCAGCCAGGATAGTCTCCCACAGGCGGGCTCTGTCTATCTCACCTCCTACAGGCATGGGGCAGCAGCCCGCTGTTCAGTGATCCTCCCCCAGGACTTCCGGTTTTCTTGAAGTCTTGAAGACTGAAAAGTTGAGACCCCACGAGCTTGTAGGCTGTATTGACGATTATGAGAGTGCCTACCTGCGGGGTCTAACCCGGTTAGCTGTTGTGGGACTAGGTTGCTTGGGAAACAAGGTTGCAGTCTATGTGCAGAGGACATTCCCACAGAATGAGGAAACAACTGTTTTGAGGCATTAGGGTGAGGGGGGGGGGGTCCTCCAACATCCTTGCATCAACGATGTTATAGAGCATCAAAACTAGCAAGAAGGCGGGAATACCAGCATGTCCAGAAGAAGACTGATACTATGGGATGACTACGTGGGTTAGATCATGAAGTGCACTCTGCTGTGCAATCTATGCTAAGCTTCCCACCTGTGTCCCAAGTGCCTACATTCAGGCACTGGCCAAGGCCAGTTGACTCAGTATTGTCTCTATCTCTCAGCCAGCATCCCATCTTAGCGCCGCCAGTGCCTGCTCGCCCTTAGGGGCTCGAGGTGTTGGGCTGCCAGCACTGCTGCTGACCTGAAATTCGTCATGCAGTAAATGTTGTGTGCGACCAACTGGCTCTTCTGCTCAGTTTGCTGCTGTGCTGCATGATTCAGTTGATGGTAAAGAACTCCGACTGTGCTCTGACTCTCCAATTATTTCCCAGTAGGTAGAATGGGTTAGAGAGGGCATTGGGGTGTGCCACTATCGCCATTTTCACGATATTTGGCCTCGGTGATGTGTTCAAGAAGTAGTTTTGGGACAGTAGACACCCTTTGCTGTGCCTTTCTTATTCAAATTGAGAACCTCTATCATGTGGTGTGGCAGTGTCCTTTGACTCATGGTGGCCACATTCAACGTCATGATGCAGTTGCCAATCAGGTAGCAAAACCGATACTGCTTTGTAATCGAGCAGTTGGGATGTTGAAAGGGAAGAGGCTGTAACAAATGCTGAGTCACTGGGACAAGAAGACGGATATCTTTACCCTCAAGGCCGATGGGTTTTCCATAATCCTGAATGTCTAAGTTGTCAGTGACAGCAAGGACATGGAGCAGACCTAGTGGGCTAAGGTAAGCAAACATGATAGAATTTACCTATGGCAAGCAATATCTGAGGTAAAAAGAGTGGTAGCTCTTAACATCAAGGTCATGGCCACAAATGTATCATGGTGCGAGAAAAGTGCCACAGAGACACACGAGTTAGGCATCTCAATAGTATCTCCGCTCGCATCCTCAGGGTCTCATACCTTCTCGTACCTCAACTAGTGGTCATTGTAAAGGATTACTTTCTTTAATCCTATTCTTCCTCATCCTCCTTCTACAACTTCCTCCGTCCGTATAGCCAGTGTTGGCTAAACCCCGACGTCCTCCCCTTTCTTGTATCTATTTTTAAATTCAATGGTGTGCCCCATCTGCCACTGTGGAGAGTTCTCTTAATAAATTAAAAAAAAAAAAAAAAAAAGTTCTAACAAGCATAATTTACTCAGTTTTCATTAGATTTTGATGACATTCTTGGGGAATGTGTGGGCTAGGATGGGGACGGTCCTGTATAGTTTCATTGTCCTAACTCAATGCATGACTTTGTTCATGAGCGAAGGTAGTTTCCATTATGCTCCATTCTTCACATCCCAGTTGTCCAGTCTCGCTCATATTTGGCGGATAGTTAGAAAATATACGGTTTGATAATCTGAGATCACTTTCAACATGATTGTATCATTAGTAGATGCTGCGTATGGGTGAATGTGAAGTATTTGTGACAAGCTTAATTTCCACAGTTTTCATCCGAAATCGATTAAATTTCCAGGCCACGAGCGGGCCAAGCTGTAAATAATCCCCTATCAGTTTCATTTTTCCAAATCATTACTTTACTCTGCGCATGCTCAAACGTAAATCGCTTAAAGCAATATTTTCTGACACCCTAGTCGTTCGATTTTGACGTTTCTCGCTACATTTTGATTTACTCTTTCCCGCAATGGAATTTATCAAATTTTCAAGATTGTTTAAAACTATACATTCATGTTACGAAAACGAGGAACCTATGAGCCACACCCAACTTGGTTGACGTTCTTGGTTGTCAGTGATAAACATTATCCTGGAGGATAAATACAACCATATAGAACGCTGTACGTAATTGTGTTCGCTCTTCCACTCGGAGCAGAGCTCAGGGCAGAACATTAAAAGAAAAGACCCCTTCGATTTCTAGGCTCGAGATCATAAAGAAATCAGGCGCTGCTAGAGAATCTTCAAGTTTGCTCGCCAATCACAAAATCCCATTAAGGGGGCGCGGGACGAGAAGCCCGATCCACCTCAAACCGACAGGTAGCATTGAAGCTCAGGGTTACGATGAAGTTTCCCAGCGGGCGCTAGCGTTGTGGGGAATGACCTGTCATTTTTTTTTTTAAGTTTTTCTGCAGTTCAAATCCAGTTGTTGTACATTTTCCATGCCACAGTCTTTGTAGGGTGGATCAACAACGATGTCTGAAAACCCCTCCCAACCACTCTGCAATCTTTCCATTAATGTCCATTGCTCGGTATATCACCACTCAATCCCACAAATCTCTCAACGATCACGCACCTACTCCTCATTATAGTGCCAAGTAATTCCTCTTTATTCCACTGTTTGGTGATTCTTACAAATTATATTTTTTCAGAAGTTGGTTCGTTAATTAAAAATTATCTTGTTACCCATATCTTCAAAGATGAACCGAAATAGGAATAAATACGGACGGTACTGCAAGACAAGAAATCGACCCAGATAAGATGTAACTACTGCATAAAGATCGACGTAATTCTGAAGTAAGTAGGTATCTTTTTTCTACTTACATTCCCAATGTAATGTAGTCACCCAGCTACCAATATTTATTAAACATCAGGAACTATGTATTTTGATGAGTAGAAAGTGAATTCCCCACACCACTCCTCCTCTTCTAAGAATTTCGTGCTGGCATCAGCCTTTTTTATTCAGTAAGCTTGTCAACATTGACATTTCTTGTCTTTCTATTAGGCGTAACAATTGTAAAAACTACGTCGGATATTTTCCGCACAATGCGACATGGTTATACCCAGTCAAACTGCAGCTTTGGCCATCTTCCTTTTTTTCTATGAGGCCAAAAATACCGCACTTCCTGACCTTCCTCAAAACGGGGAGCTTTTGAGCGTACATCATATTATCTCCTCTTGCTCGCTTCTGCTGCTATTATGAGATTGTTCTTAGCTAGTTCATGGACGGTTTGCATCCGTTCCTGCAAAACTCCGCCATACTCTGACCTCACTTCCACATCGGGTACTGTTCTAGTGGCACGATGCATTGGAAGTATCAGTTCCAATAGTTTTTTTGGAGAAAACGTTGTTGCCAACTGCTCTGAGGCTCAAAAAGCGAACAATACTAGCGGAAGCTGTACATCTCAGTCATCTTGACCAGCATGAACCACTTTTGCCAACATGTCAATCAGAGCGATTTAATCGTTCCACCTGTCCATCACGCGAGGGTGCATTGTTGATGCCCTGGTCTAATGGATACATAGAAGATTCATTTCATCCTTGAAGACTGCAGACTCCTACCTGTTGTTTTAGATTGCAAAAATGCCTTGACTGCGGTCCCTTTTTTACCACGTCTCCCAAAGGTTTCACAGCTGGCTGCTGCCATTTGGGCACCCTGAGTCATTCCCAGCCAGTAGTAAGTGGATCGAACACTGTTTAGAGTGTACCTTCTTCCAAAGTGACCGAACTCATGTGCTTTCATTGCTACATTTTTCTGGAACTTCCTGAGCACCAATATTTTCTCTGAGATGTGACCTTTTCCATCATCCCAGGTTCTAACCAACAGCAATGCAAGTCCGGCAATGTCCACCTTTTTTCAAATTTTATGGGAGAGCACATTTTCTGTTTCATGTAGAAAAATCTTCAGTTTCAACTTTTTTTTTTTTTTAATACGAGGTACTTACCTAACTCTATATCTTAATTAATAATTTTCAATATTTCCATCCTAGTATAGTTTTCAGAAAAAGTAAATTTTTATTAATAGGGATATGTTTGTGTTCATCAGTTTATTTAAAAACCAAAAGGGAATGAAATTCAATTTGAGTTAATACTTGGATATAAAACTTGAGTAAATCAGACGTGGAAGGAAAAAACTAAATTCAGTCACGAACACAAAGCTTCTCTGCCTTCGGTAGTGAGCAAGCAAACGATAATCATCAGTAACGCTTGCATACTAGTCTGCAACACATTGGGACATTTCACGTCTTTAGTTGCAGACTCGTCTATTAAAATGATTACCTATTAAATGATTTAACCACCTCTTCACAAATCAAACCGTTCTCGCAATATTCGGATCACCTGCTATGAATCAAATCATCGAAACACCAGCTCAATGAAATCATCAGAAATTAACAAGCGGTTGCAATCATGTTCACAATATCAATAATTGAGAATGATCACCTGTGTGTAAACAATTATTCATATATAACCATGCTCATAGCTCAGCTTGTTGGCCACGCACTTCACAAAGCAATCATGAAACAAAATTGGGCATCGTCACATTTGCAACTAACCTGCGGACCTTGCCACTTTTTCACCCAAAATCAATGGACATTGCCGTTTTTGTGCCTGAAAAACTGACATTCATAAGTACCTAGTAAAAAGAAAAGACTAACGCAAGTCTTGTGAAAACTGCTTTTATTGAACAAATTATCACAAAAATTAAATATGAACATCATGTTCAAACTCTTAAAGATTGATCCATGCATTCCTTTCACCTTCGATCACCTAGCCAGGCTCCTGAAAATCTCCAACCACCTGTTGTTGGCTGCTAATGAGTCCACTATAGCTAGAACTCAGCCTTCGGGATTCCTCAAGTTTTCACCAAAATTTTTAGTGAGCATGTTGTTCACGGCTCTTAATTTCAATCTGTTGACAGAAACAGTCTTTCTGTATCTATCACATTAGGGCTAATTGATCCAATTGATTTTCTTGGTTTGCAAACGTTTTTGGTTTCTAGTGTGTCGTTGCGATAGAAAGTTTCATATTTCACCAAGACAATGTCATTTCTGGATTTTGTTAAAATGAATTGTTTTCTGGCCTACAATTCGAAATGCCGCTTAACATTCGGTTTCATGACGTCGGAGGCGTCCGTTTTCCAATCAGCAACTTCAAAATCTTTACCTAATTCAGTGACTTTGCCTACTTGCTCCTAGTATTCTTCTGGAGTCAGTTGAAAGCATCTTGCATCACCTTGTTCTTGGTCGAATAAAACTCACCATGAAAAGCTTTGATTTCACTCATCTTCAGTGAGAAACAACGGTAGGACGTCGTGCAGTGACTTTCAGGTGGAAAAACTGAAAGTGAGGATGAAGATTATCGCGGGTCCTTGGCCGAATTTCTTTTCCATTTAGCAAGCTGTGTGGGCTGTTTCCTCGATTTCGATGGAGAAACAGTGTCAGCCATGAAAAACATTCACAAAGAAATAGAATAGAAAATTAGGAATTTTACAACTCAAATAAAACGAGACTCAAAGAACGATGCACGAAAAATGAATGCGTAAGGTATGCTAAGTAAAAGCCACCAGCTTATTGGTTGTCATGGACGTTGCCCCTTTCGCAACCAAACCTCATTTTTTAAGCCGAATTTAACGTTAAATGATTTTCTTAGACCAAAAAACACTTTATATCCTCACCCAAAATATAGTGAAAGAGACAATGACATTTAAAAAAAAAAAAAACCATTATCATTGAGCTGCACTGCCACCCTTCTTCCTCTGAACCGACTAGCTTGGTCAACTTGACATCTACTGGTATGAGCTTCTCCACCCTGCCACATGCGATACCGACCATTGGACTCAGCGTATGGTCTCCATCACATTCCATCTGCATTAAGATGAGATTTTCCTGATCTGTTGACTACTAGGAAGTTAAACGCAGCAACAGCCTCCATCCATCTACCAGACGTGGGCACTGAGTCCAAGCTTGGAACTGAAGGCTCTCTGACAGTGAGCACTTGGTGGGCATTTACTAAGGCAGGGGAAGAGGAGGAGTTATAGGATGATGAAGAAGAGGAAGAGGGAGAGGATGACCGGCCAACTGTCCATCTTGCTCTCGGAAACTCCTGAGCCAGGTGGGAGGCTAGTGACAACGAGCCTCCTGTCCCTTCTTAAATGCTCTTTTCCATTATGATTACAGAAAACGATAATCCCTGCCGGCCCGTTGGCACGAGGGGTCTCCATGACATTCCATCTGCATTAAGATGAGATTTTCCTGATCTGTTGACTACTAGGAAGTTGAACGCAGCAACAGCCTCCATCCATCTGCCAGACGAGGGCACTGAGGCCAAGCTTGGAACTGAAGTAGAGCGCTCCAGGGCGCTCCAGGCAGGGGCACTGGCCAACCTCTCCCTCTTCTTCTTCTTCCTCATCATCCTATCCCTCCTCCTCTTCCACTGCCCCAGTAAATGCCCACCGTGTGCCCACTGTCAGAGAGTCTTCAGTTCCAAGCTTGGCCTCAGTGCCCAAGTCTGGCGGAAGCATCCTGTACAGGCCAATGCTGCAGTTGATATAGAGCGAGCGATTCTGAGGATTTGCTGAGATTGAGGAGGCAGAGGCTGTGCCCAATGGGCTATGTCATATTAAAGTATTTTTGCTACAATGTTTGTGTTCCTGCCATTCAATATCTTTGCCTCAGGCCCCACTATAATCAGTTTATCCAGGATGCAATCCTGGCAAATAGCTGAGGGGCCACTCCCGCATTACCTACAGGCGTGTAGCAGCAGCCCGCAGTTCAGCAACCCTCCCCCAGACCTCCGGTCTTCTTGAAGACTGAAGCACTGAGGCTCGAGGAGCTGGTAGACCGTACTGAAGGATATGAGAGCTCCTTCCTGCTAGAGCTGGTGAGACGGGCTGTTGAGGGGCCTCATGGCTTGGAAGACGAGGTCCTGGCCTATATACAGAGGATCTTCCCGCAGGCTGAGGAAGCGACTGTGGCGGGGCATCAGGGAGGGGTTCCTCCTACATTGGTGCCTCGTGGAGGTCGCAGAGCAGTGAAACAAGCAGGAAGGCGGGATTATCAGTGAGTCCAGAAGTTGTGGAGGAAGCATCTGGCTCGTGTCGCTGCAGAGATAATGGATGGAGTTGGGGATGAATAAGTTATACCCCCTCTCCAGGAGTTTATGGCCTAATGGGAACCACTCTTGAGTGCTCCCAGCCACAACCCTGGTGAGCCGGTGGTACCTTCCACCCAGGATTCCTTGCACAGCATCATGTGCTCTCTGGTGCTTCATGATAAGGCACATAAGTGCTGTGTGGAAAACTCCACTACTGCTGGGCCTGATGAAATTGGTAGTTTTCTACTTTGCACTCAAAGTAGGTAATCAAATTTCAAAACAAACTCGGCACTGTGCACCTCGCCAGGGGGCAAGCCCCCTGATCCCCGGTTACCTCTATTTACATACTTTGAAAGAAAATATTGAAACACCTGTGTTTTAGCTCACGCGTTTAACATAAACCCGTGGAACCCGCATATAAGAATGACTTGGATTTTGCGGTGTATCTTATCATGTCAAGCTGTTTTACTTATTTATCACCAGCGCAATGACTCACCACCAGCTCAATGAAATCATCAGAAATTAACAATCGGTTGCAATCATCTTCACAGTACTAATTATTGAGAATAATCACCCGTGGGTAAACAATATATTATTCAAGTAACCATGCTCATAACTCAACTTGTTGGCCTGGCACTTCGTAGTCCTTCTAAAATTCAACTAAGTCGGATGAAAACTGTTGATGTTATTCATCTTGAAAAAACACCCGTTTACGCGCATGCGTAAACACGTTTATTGGTTCAATGGCCATTAAACTCATAGGAAATTGTTTAAGAGCGGGCTGCCAAAACAGCGCCATGTCCTTCGGCGTGAAAAGCTTTAACTAGTCAAGTTTGGCCAAGAGGAGCGAGTGACAAGAAAATCCGGTAGAGGTAGCAGGGTGATGAGCAACCCTGAAGGTACCTGGTGATTGGGGTGGGTCATCGAAGCCTCTCACTAAAAATAACGGGGCCTAGGTGAGGCGAACGCCTTCGGAGCCCAACTGAGAACCCGACTCGGCCCTTGCCGGGCATATATTGACGTTTTTCACCGATTTGTCTTGTCACACAAAAATGAGTTTGACATCGGGCTTCCATGTTTTATCCACGCTGAATAAAATGGCAACACTTTCCAACCTCGTTGACACATACCTAACTAAGCTCATGAGAAAACCTTCTTTCCGAAAAAAAGGGGTAGAAAAAACGTTGATAGGTATTAAAAAAATTTCAGATCTTGTATGAGTAAACTGAGGTTTTTTAAACTAATAAAAGCTGGTCTAAAAATGCTAATTTTATATATGTAACGGTTCTAGAGAATTAAATGATCTTTTCAACGATACCTTCAGACGATACCTTCAATATTGAAATTACAATGTACTTTTGATCTGTATTAATTAACCGATTTGTCTATTTCAAACTTCTTTTATTTTCACATTTAAGAATTTTCTCGAGTTATTACATTGTGCCATAGAAATGGTCATAACCCCCTTCATTTATTCTCTAACTTTGAAATTGAGGATACCGTTGGAAATAGTGATAAATTTTCGTTCATGTACACTGTAAAACCCCAAACATGACCAAAACATTGGTCTAACGGAGAGTGATAGAAGTTGAGAAATCTGTTTGAATCTAAAACTACCTAATACTTATTCAATTATTAGTGTACCTATTTGCATTTTCTGTGGAAAATCGCTCAAATACCGATAACTCAAATGCTGCAAAACGAAATAGGTAATTTCGAAATTGAAGATGTTAAAAATGTTTCTCTCGGTTTATTTAGTAACTAGCGATGTACATTGGGAAATAAATTATGAGATTTCACATTATTATTGCAGAATGAGGATGAAATGATCATGAGATAAAAATTCTTACAGATTTGTATTATATAAAAATTATATTCATATATTTATTACATAAAATTCTTACAGATTATTGTTATTACACAAAAATGACTATTACAGAATAAGAAATGATAATTATTAGATAATATGAAATTAGAAATTATAATTACTACATAATAATACTTGCAAATTATCATTACATAAAAATGGTTATTACACAATAAGAAATGATAATTATTACATAAAATTCTTACAGATTATTATCACATGAAAATGACTATCACAGAATGAGAAATGATAATTATTACATAAAATTCTTAAAGATTATTATCACATGAAAATGACTTTCACAGAATGAGAAATGATAATTATTACATAAAATTCTTACAGATTATTATCACATGATAATGACTATCACAGAATGAGAAATTATAATTACTACATAAAATTCTTACAGATTATTATCACATGAAAATGACTATCACAGAATGAGAAATGATTTTAGATAATATAAATTAGAAATGATAATTACAAGTATTTCATAATAATTAATACAAACTATCATTACATACAAATTATTACTAAAGAATAATAATTCATAATAATTATTAAATTATTATCAATTTAATAGAAGCATTTACAAGATGTATATAATTATTATAATATCATGAGAGTTCTTCGTTGGGTTCTAATCGGCATATTTCTTGTGAACCTGGGATCCAAAATTTCGAGTAGGAGACAATCAAAGTAAAATTTGGTTAGAGCTGGCAACATAGTATCCCTCCAGAATCCCTCGTCGCGTTCAATTCTCTCGGTCTTCATATCCTTAGGGGTCCATACTCCAAAAAGGCAGTAGGAACGGTCGGTGATTGCTAGCTGTCCTTGAATTGGGTAGTAGTAGTGATGTGCTTTGTTGAACACCCACTCTCCCTTCGAGTTTATCTTCCAAATTTTAATTTTTTTTGGAGGACCCCTTCCTCAACAGACAGCTCAGCACACGAGGAAGGGCATTTCAGTTCCACAATGCCATCTTCCCCAATAAGCCCATCCGGTGATGCGCCCAAAAAACAGTGGGTTTTCTCTAAAAATAGACCGCATTTTTTAATCTCGAGCCCAGTGTCGCTCATCAGTTTTTCCCTCGCTATACTCTCGTATTTTCGGCCATAAATCATTGCGGGAGCAACGACTTTACCCCCATAAAGAATATCCTTGACCAGATTCTGGCAGCTTGTCGTGGAACGTCTCCTGCAAACCCTGCCGAAATTGGAGGCAGTCAGTAGGTTCTTTCTTATTTGCATCCACAATTCACTTTCACTTTGCCTCATCGTCTCCTGCTCAATAGACTCCCGCCGTGACTGCAGACGATTTAGTTCTGCTATGTGGCTCTTCTTCCTCTCCTCTATATCCTCTGGTGGAGCATCCAACTGGCTACTATTGGGCCCGTAACCAGCTCCACCTATGTCCACCGATGTCCACAATTGTTTACGACACGTTCTCTTTTCTTTTCTTCTCAGTTCAGTTTTTCTCTCCACTTTTGCCTCCATCCGTTTACAGTAAACACCCGGACTTGCATTCACCATTGATTTCGTTAGGTGGTATAGAGGCTTCCCGTTTGAGTTGAAACTGACAACTGCAGCATGGCATCTGCCCATGTACGATTGCCGCTGTACCAAATTAGTGCGCTTGCCACCGATAAACTTGACCACCACATTATTGTAAATTTCGGCGGGATTGCTATCCATGCTTTCGATAAGACTCCTACTGTGCTCAGCCTACGTATTTACCACTTTCATAATCTGATGCCATATAACGTTCTGGCGAATAGATTCAATTAGCTCTGAGCCTTTGTCTTTCTGTTTTTTGCAAAAATAATCGGCACAGTTTGAGTGATCCCCGAAAACGTGGTTAGGGGTGTTTAATATATCCATTTTCAAATTCACGACATTCTTGTCGTGGGTACTCCTGTATTTTGCGGCCGAGGCGATACCTTTTCGCATCCTCATTATGTTTTTTTTCAGTGAATTTCGGAAAAAACCCGGAACCCCTTTAATTTCTGCCACTGTCTTCATCTTTGTCACAAAATTTCGCAAAAGGTGATTTCTGCACTCTACTTTTTCTACTTTGTTACATAAGTAAGGGTGGGCAGCAACGATCGAACTGTATACATTGCTGTCACCGTCGCCGATTACTCGTACATACCTCAGTCCATACATTTCCTCACTTCTAGCGAATCCTTCTGTGATTATCGCGGACTCCATTGTTGACGACGACTGGTCCCAGTTTTTATAGCACACATGCTCCTTTGCCTGTTTACCCGCGTTTTCAGCTCGAGCACAAATCACACAGTATTTGTTTTTCACTCCAATAAACAGTACCTTCCTTGTGTGATAACCTATTATGGCCCCCAGTCCAGATAGAGCACTGTACCCATTTCGGTAGCTCCTCTTGCTCCAGCATCCATCCACTATTACGGTGATTAAAGGCACGCCATCCCTTGGATCGATGTCACCTCTCTCAATAGCCGCTGCCTTCTCTTCCTCAGCCACTTCGTGCATGAGTCGAAGGGCTGTCTCTTCCCATGCCATAAAAAGTTTGTCTTGTACTTTGACAAATGTTTTTTCGTTGATGGTAGGGATGTTCATTCCACCTACAATTGTTTGAAGTTGCTTGCAGCCAATACCAGCTGCGATAGCACTGCTCACTGCAGATGTGGTCAAATCAAGTTTATGTGAGTTGTCTTCTCCATCGTTTTTCACCGTTTCCACTATACCACACATTTTACATTTGAAGGTTACTGCGAAGATGAGACCACTTTCTTTATAATTTACTACGGACATGTCGGGAAAAGAGCAAGAGAATGGTGAGTGATTGCTGAGTTTCTGAATTTGGAGTAGAAATGATGTGAGATCTATGACACGCCTCCCTTTCATTTTTTCGACCATATCATCCACGGATTCTGGGGGTAATGCGAGGGGACTGACTGCTTCTATGTTATGGTCGGAGGAGCAAGTAGGCGACTCAGGAGTAGAAGTCGGGCAGGCCAAGCTTTCTCGCAACTTTTGGAGGGATTTGGGATTACCTCTGTTTTTCTTGTTCTTCTGATAGGGGGTACCATCTGGTCTCAGATCTTTGCGCATCTTCACAGATTTTGAATCACGAAAAAGAAACAAGTCACTTGAATAACTCTAACACTTAGTAAAAATAATCGAGAGGTATGGATATTGGCGGTTTCGATAACTCAAGACTGAATGAAAAAGTTTATCAACTACTGGCGGTTTATATATACCTACCTACATATATCCTAGAGAAAGAGGGGGTATTAATTCAGTGACTCAGGTCTTGATCAATCCTGGTGGGAATTCAAGACTCTTACGTTGTCATCCGATTGTCCTCATGGATTCCTGAAGAGGGCTGGGCCATCGGATTAGCTCAACTCGTACTAATGACAACTCAAAAACGCTTTGGTGTACAAATACGGTCAACAATCCGATTGACCTCGTGGATACCTGCAGAGGGCTGAGTCATCGGATTAGCTCAACTCGTACTAATGACAACTCAAAAACGCTTTGGTGTACAAATACGGTCAACAATCCGATTGACCTCGTGGATGCCTGCAGAGGGCTGAGTCATCGGATTAGCTCAACTCGTACTAATGACAACTCAAAAACATGACAAAAAATGTTCAGATCTTGTATGAGTAAACTGACGTTTTTTTAACTAATAAAAGCTGGTCTTGAAATTGTAATTTTATAAAACGGTTTTAGAGAATTGAATGATCTTTTAAACGATAACTTCGGATTTGAGAACATTTCCCGAAAATATAAGGGAGTTGGGCCATTTTGGTGTTACAGTCGGGATTTTGTTACCCAAGCTGCGGACGGCGAACGGCATCTACGCATCTTGAAACGCAAAACAAAAAAATTCGAGGGGGAGGATTAAAAATTGTTTTTCTTTGTCAATTAGAAATGTTCATTATTGAAAATAATAAACTAAAAGGAGGGAGGTTTCTCCAATTATTTTTCAATGGCGCCGCGTTTCCTGATATTTTCTATTAGATACCTACCTTTTTCTCACATGCTCTTTCCCATCACGGTATGGTAGAAAAATAAACCTTATTCAATAATTAGTGTACCTATTCGAATTTTCTGTGGAAAATCGGTCAATTACCGATCACTCAAATACTGATTTTTGTTAAACTGAACCAGGTGTGCTGCACACCCTTATCGGATTAGCTCAAGACGTCACTAATGGACTAATGACATGTTTATTACATAGATGCCTTTTGGGGTCTGTTTACTTAGGTACTTGAGTTTGAGTTTTTCTAACAGCTTATTTTTCATGACCATAGTGAGATTTCTCGTATCAGTCAATCTTTGGTTGCAATCCCCATTGTTCAGAATACGGGCACACAAATAATTAGTAAGTACCTGTACCTACCTATGAATTGTCAAAAACGATTTGGTCTCAATAAATACGGTCAACAATCCGCGATTGACCGCGTGGATACCTGCAGAGGGCTGGGTCATCGGATTACCTCAACTCGTACTAATTAATGACAACTCGGACTAACGAAATATTCATTACATAGAAGCCAACAAGAAAACAAAAATCCGTCCAGCAACTCGAATTAGGTATGCCGATTGCAGGATGTAATAAATATGAATCCCGGAAAATATTTCCCAAAAACGGCGAACAAAATATAGTAAAAATTCGCAAGAATGTGAATCTGACGATCTGTGGAACATTGAGAAATTCTCTATTACGGGGCAATTACACACACATCGAGTTGTGTTCAAGTACGACTGCTAACTCGAATTGTTTAAACACCTCACAAAATTCGTTGTTTTAGGTTTCAAAATGTTTAGAATCCGAAAATCCAGTTGAAACAAATTCTGTATTAGATAGCCCTTTTACGTAGGTAAATAACTCGTACATGTTTATTAGACGTAGTCTACGGTACATTACCTAAACACGGCGCCTTGCGCATTCAAACCTTGTAATGGTAGTCTAGATGCCTTGAAAATATCTATATATATTTCAGCACGGTCGCTCGATTAGGAAAAAAAAAATTATAAAAAAGTAAGGACAGGTTCCGTCAAAAAAAGGATGTCATTTTGTCAAAGGGATGGTACTTTGATGGCACATTGTTTCATCAAACAAACGCCAACTGTTTCATCAAAAGCCCTAGTGACCCGATTTCAGATCGCAGGCGGGAAGAGTGGTCGAAGTTAGTGGCATCTAGCGTAAAACCCCTGAACTTCCTCGACGCCCGCCTCGCTTCGGAAGTTTGAAAAGCCATCGAATCGCAAATCCAGTTTCCCGATCACAGAACATCATGAAAAATCAACCGATTTTGTCGTTTGAACACTTAAATTGAAGCGTGGAATCTAAGGAAGACATCCGTCAGGGCAGATTTGCGATAAATCATCATCCAATAAAGCAATCATCACTCGAATAGAGTAACCTTCTTAGCTGTGACTTTGTTGATGAATTGCAGCTTCTAGTGACATTTTTCTCAAAAAACGCCTCGACGGATTGCTAAAGATTGGTTTCACTTGAAGATTAAAAAAAAAATCATGGAAATCGGTGCATGGTTCGAGGATTTATGACGTCGGGAAAATAACGTTGATTCCTTATGGGAGCAGAAAACATGGCCGACACCACAGCCTGCTCTTAAGGACTGACTAACAAGCTAAATCCCTGAACATTTCATCGAAATCGGATGAACATTGTGGGCCCGATGGGAACATTATTTAGCCTTATTTCTCAACTACCTACCTATACCTATCATGGTAGTGTAGACTGAGGCAGAAATAGAAATTCACCGCCACCATTTCATTGTACTGCACCCCAACAAACTCTCTGCGTTCGTATTTCTTTCATTTTGCTGTTCTTATAAGCAGGACACTAAAGCCCGGGACGCTAGATTTTGAAGGGACAAAATTGTGAAAGAAAATACCTATAGGTATTTTTTATTGTCTAATATGTTATGTTTGTTACATTCTCAAAAGCTCCATCTCAATATGACCACACCAATAGGGCCACTAATAAAATGTTTCTGTGACAGTGTGAGTGTGACAACCTAGGCCTAAATAAGGATCAGTTATATTTAATTGTGGGAAGTGTATGTATTATCATTATGTGCGTGTCTACTTTTGTGATGAAAAAAATAAAAAAATAATAATAATAATAATAATAATTGGAAACAAAGAATCAGATGATGTTTTTATGCAGCTTGCAGGAGTCCATTACAACTTCATCAAATCAAATCAAATTTATGTATTTCTCCACCTTATGGCCATTTTTACTTTCCAAACAAAAAAGGAAGATTGAAAATATTGTACGCTTCACAAGCATCTCAAGTGAAAACTTAGACGGATTTGAAACATTACAGCCTCAAATCAAATGTAAGTAGGTTTATATTTCTCAATCTTTTGACATTAGTACATTCCAAACAAACCAGAAACGTGAAAATGAGGACGAATTACAGCAAGGAAAGACCCTCGAGGGACCTCAGGACCACCCTCACTCTTGGAGGGGACCCCTTAAAATCTCGATACGTAATTGATGGAAATTCGGAGGGGCCCCAAACTATGTCTTTGCATTAAACAGGGGTTTGAGGGTCGTTAGAGGGGCGACCCTCTAGAGTAAGGGTGACCTTCCAACGTTTGAACTAAGGGTCTTCTTTGCATTAGGAACATCTACGTTGGGTAGGAATGGATGTCTGAAATTGATTGCCAGGGGGGGACTGTGACAACAAGTCTCGCGATCTATGGATAGAATCACTATACAACCGCAAGTTGCAAGTTGTTCGGGGATGCTGTTAGGCGTGCAACATATGTGAGTCCTCCCCGACAAAGGGGTACCTATTCATTAGCTTTCCTGCTTCTTCCAAGACGGAAGGAGAATCAATCACTCATATTAACGCATATCCGATTTTCATATAGTAATTCTGGGAACCTATTGATTATCCCTATTGCCATTCTGGACTGATCCTCCTACCCAGATTCCTTGTGGTGTTTTCTATTTAAACTGTAAAGTGAAATTGGTAAATTCCTCTCAAGGTTAGTTTGAACTCCGGTAAAAATCTCCGGAGCAAACAATTACTTTTCTCTGAACAAAGCAGCAGACTAGTGCCTTTAAATTTGTGTACCTACATTATTGTCTCCTTACTCCTTGATATTAAAATAATACTAGAGATGATCCAGGTATAAGAAAGTACAACAGTTATTTACGCTGTTACAAGTCTCCACTAAAATCAAACCGTTGTCGTTTTTTTACAGACGTAACATTTTCACTCGCATTTTACGTTTTAAACTATTCTGAACAACTTTCATTCCGTGTCTTTCTCCCTCTATCTGTGTGTGTGTGTCCGTCCGCAAATCCTTGTAACAAGATTAATTTCCAAAAAATTCAACCGATTCCTATGAATTTTTCATGGAATGTGCCGGTTAGGGTGAAGATGGTTCCCTATGAGTTTCGTTGTTCCCAAATCAATACTCCAGTTGGTGCATAAAACGTAAATTCCATCAAGCATCATTTTCTCACATCCCGTTTTCCGATCTCACCCAAATTTGGAGGATAGGGGATTTGAGCATTCCCTAGCAATTTCAACATATTCCTATCACCGGTAGCCACTACGCATGCGCGAATAAGTATTATTTAGAATTTTATCATATATTATAAATGGGGATTAATAATTATATACCAATGATCAACGTAGAAGGGCTATCTAACACAGGAATAATAAACCATTGTGTATTATTTTGCAGCGTTTTCCTGTCGTTTTCGGAGCGGGAACCCATGACTAAAGCATGTAGGTAAGTACCTACTAATATTATAATCTAACACCATAATTTAAAAAATTTCACTCACACGATCATGCTGCATGACTGGAACTTGAAAAAAATATAGACGCGAACTTTTGAGTGTAGCAAAGATGAATTCTTGTACCACTTTAAATGAGAAAACATTATCTCCCTATAATACTACACTAGGTACTTATCTTCTCAAGTAAAACCACAAGAAACAGTTCAGCAAACTTTTGAAGAAGATGCTTCTGATGTTTTGCTCAAAACCTTGGCGATCCTTTTAGGTACTTTTACTTTTGTTGTGGAGAGGTCACAAACGTGTAGATCCTTGACAATCAGCAAATAAGATTTTCCGAGAAAGATATTGACCCAAACTTTCTCACGACTTCTAGATCACCTTCTAACAACAGCTCAAGAGATGAGAGCCTTCCATGTTTTAATAGGAAAAGGAAATGACAGACAGATGAAAGGATGTCTCTGAGGAGACATTGAAAGGGACAATCCTGCCCGGGAGGGGAAAGGTGGCGAAGGCGGATCTCAGCTGAGTGTTCGGTGAATATAAGAATTGGGCCGACTACGTGCCGGATCGGTGGGAGCTTGAAGATTATCTTAGCCCGAGACCATTCGATCGTGTGTGACAGTTCTGCGCACTCTTTTCACCTTGATTAACTTTTCTCCAGGGATGCCCAATCGCTTCTGTCTGATTTGACTTTCCTTCTGGTTCTGGTTTGATATTTAATAATTATTACTCATTAGCCAGGTACCATTATGAAAACTTATCAGTACATGAACAATTTTGGTTTATTATCTATACTATTTTATAAGAATGAAACTATGTCTGTCTGTCTATCTGTCCATGCTATGCATGGTCAAACGGCTGAGATGAGGGAGGTTTCTTCTTGGATTTTCCGAAATGGGGCATAAGCGATTTTAAAATTTTCTACTCCATGGGGTGGAGTGCGGGAGGGAGTGGAAGCCCCTTTCAATGCGCGTTTTCCAGAGCACTTTGCATATCAGCGTCGAGTTACGTTTCTGGACACCTAGAACACGATGGTGCCGTTAAAATTGCCGAAAGATGCTGTACTCCCGGAGAAATAAGCGAAAATATGCGGGAAATGACGAAAAACGTTCGTTCTCCGCTATATTTTTTTTCCGCCTTTGACCCATTCACTGTCCACAGTCACTGACCGCTCGGGTTGATCTTAAAATGTTCGTTGGAGTACCGATTCGGTCCCATGCGAGTTTTGAGACATCAAATTTTGTTTTCCGATTGTAGTGAACGAAAACGTAGACGAAAATGTTGGGTTTCTAGCTACTACCACTCTTACTTATTCCGTCGAAACGTAATTACTCAGAACTTTGTATTCGAAACCACTTGATTGGGGAAGGACTCCCGTACGGGGATAGGATAGCCCTTCTACACAGATAAAATAATGGCCTACCTTTAGAAAACTGACGGGGAAAACAAATACAAACATTTAACATCCGACAGTTCTGTTAGTACTGAAATGTTCTTAAAACTAAACATTTCATGGTTCCACATAAAGTGCCACGCTTGATAGTCATTTCCAACAGAAAAAACGTTTGCCAAGTTGGGTGGGCAGTATAGGTTCCTCTAATATTGTTACGTGTACGTATAGAATTAGTTGAAGAATGGAAATGTTAATAAAATAAAGGCCAATCTTTATTAAACCAAATAAACTTTTCGTGGTTCCACATAGTTTTCTAAGATTTATATTTTTTCCTTTTATTGCCGTTCTCTTGGGATTGTAATTGAAAGGGATTGCAATCATTTTCAAATTTTCTCCGAACTATGGGCTGTAGGTAATCCTTGTTTTTCTTATTTTTTCCGTTCCCTTGGGATCGTCAATAGGGAAGGATTGTAAGCAATCATCAAATGGTTCACCCCCACCCGAATCAAGGGTATCGATGGTAGGGGGGCTATATCCCATCGCATCAAAACATCCCACACCGAGGGAGCGAGAAAACACTCCCCTAGCAAGCGAAACGAGCTACACATTTTCAAATCACCTTTAGTGATCTACCGTTTCCAATCATTCTACATGTCCTACTCAACAGTAAAGACCATCGGATCTATACAGCCATACCGAGCGAGAAAACGAGGCTAGTTTTCAATAATGAACCTTTGTAATGGTCAAAAAAAAAAAAAAAAAAAAAAAATTAACCCTTTCTAAAAATTTTTTGGTTTACGTTTCAAGATGCGAGGAATTTGAAAATCGAATAAAACTAATAATCCGCCCAACCGCTGTCCGTGCCTTTCTAAAAAATTATTAGACCAAAATTCATGAAACTTGCGTTAAGAATCGCTTTTGGGGTCTAGATGGTCCATCCACGAGCTTCGCTCGCTCGGTATGGCTGTATATGTGTAGTAAAAACCCCGTCTATTATTCTGTTGAAATGTCTTTCAAACGGAAAAGTTCCTTCCTTCAAGAGGTCCCCTTCAGGTAAAAACGGCCTGCTCGCAGATTCCTTCTGGCTCAATTAACTTCTCATTTTAATCGTTTCGCCTCCCTTTCCCTTGCATTTTGACCAACTTCCCGTCAATTTTTTCGGTATACAATTTCGGATTCAGATTCGTCGAAATCAAAACTGTATTTGGCCTGGAAACACCGTCCCGAAAATCGTCAATTTATAGGGTATATTTTAATGATAACAAAACGAAGTTTTTTGTTGGAATTTTCGAGAGATGGGTCCGAACTATTTCATTTTTTCACGCATATCCCGATGCTTTTTTCGCGATCCAATCGCACCGTCGTCTTCCTCGTAAAAAACCTACGAAACCAGTATTTTTCCGGAATTTTCGACGGTCGTTTAGAGGGGTAGGGGAAGCGGGGAAGTCAAAAAGAACGGGAAAAAGCACGCATTAAAACGGGCTCCCACCCTTCTCCCGACAAAAGCCCATGGTTTGGTTGGGATTAGAAAATTTTAAAATCGCTTATACACCCTCTCGGAAAATCCAGAGAAGATCCCCCCACTCTTTGACTCCCGCCAATCAGCCATTTGGCCGTGCATAGCTAGGACAGACCGGCAAACAGACAGACAGATGGAGTTTCATTCTAATAAATTGAGATTGTCTGTGTGGATGTACCTCCTAGTGAAGGGTTGGTACCTAAGTGCTAAATTTCATATCTTAAATTGCTCCCAAGTCTACCTACAGGTAGCGGAAGCATTGTTTTCACTTTCGAGAGATTAAAAGTTGTAGTCTACACTAAAAAGAAATGTTTTTTTTTACAGAGGTAAAATTTTCACTCGCATTTTACATTTTGAACTATTCTGATCAACTTTCGTCCCGTGTCTTTCTCCCAATGCTATTGAGAAGCTTTTGAAGTGACAATAGTTTCCACCTTTCCATCATGTTTGAAAAGTAAAACTGGCCAAAAGTCTAAGAAAATAATATATATGAATACGATCTCAGGCTGAAGTGAATTTAATGTTTCTAATCTGTATCAGTTCCCACCTGAGATGTTTGTTAGAAATAAAACACTTTCCAATTTCCCTCTCTGTTTGGAAAGTAAAACTGGCCAAAAGCCCATGAAAATAATATATATGCATTCGATCACAGACTGAAGCGGCTTTAATGTTCCTGATCAATAACAATTTTCACCTGAGACGTTCGCTAAAAGTACAATACTTTCCACTTTCCCTCTCTGTTTGGCAAGTAAAATTGGCCAAAAGGTTAAGAAATAGTACATCAATAACTACATTTGATCTGTGGCTGAAAAGAATCCTGAAATACTTTGGAAGTGACAATACTTTCCACCTTTCCACCGTGTGTGGAAAGTAGAACTGGCCAAAAGCCTGAGAAAATAAGATGATCTCAGGCTGAAGTGGATTATAATGTTTCTAATCGGTACCAATTTTCACCTGACATGTGTGTTAGAACAACAATACTTTCCTTCACAGTACGTCACCATTAAATTCCAGAAAACTAGAAACGACCGGTTCTGTCATCAGGGAATTAATAAGGTGGGAAATTGGAAGCTGAATGGTACATATCTCTATCTCTATCTATCTCTATCTATACTATTAATAAGAATGAAACTCCGTCTGTTTGTCTGTCTGTCTGTCTGTCTGTCGTGTCTATGCACGGCCAAACGGCTGAGTGGGCCGGATCTACGAGTGGGGGGATCTTCTTGGGATTTTCCGATAGGGTGTATAAGCGAATTTAAAATTTTCTAATCCCACCCGAACCATGGGCCGTAGGGCGGGAGGGGGGTCGAAGTAAGAATTAATGTGCGCTTTTTGGACTTCCCCGCTTCCCCTACCCCTCTAAACGGCCGTTGACAATTCCGGAAAAATACGGGTTTCGTAGGTTTTCCTACGAGGAAGACGACGGCGCAATCGGATCGCGAAAAAAGTATCGGGAAATGCGTCAAAAAAATGCGAGAGTACGGACCCGTTTTCTCGAAAAGTCCGCCAAAAAACTTGGTTTTTTCCGATTAAAATATACCCCATAAAGGTACGTTTTTCGGAACGGTTTTTGCGGGCGAAATACAGCTTTGGGTCCGCCGAATCTGAATCCGAAATCGGATATCGAAAAAAGTGACGTTAAGTTGGTCAAATCGCGAGCGGAAGCGAGGAGAAGCGTTTAACATCAGAAATTAATCGACCACGGGCCGCAGTTACACAACGTTGCTTAGGAATAACTTCCTACCTGACGGGAACGGGTTGCGAGCAGGTACACCCTCATTAAATAATGGCCTACCTTTAGAAAAATAGAACTGGAAAATAAATACTTACAAACATTCAACATCTGACTGTACTGTTAGTACTGAAGTGTTCTTATAACTATACTTTTCGTGGTTCCACATAATGTGCCGCGTTTGATAGTAATTTCCAACAGAAAAAAAACCTCTGCCAAGTTGGGTGGGCAGTATAACTTCCTCAAGCGAGCGAAGCGAGCAGCATCCCCTACAGAAGTTAAACCTACCCTTAGAGATCTACCGTTTGCGAACGAAGCGAGCAACATCCCCTACATCCCCGGACGCGAGGAGGCTCTACGAAGACGTCAAGGGGTTCGATGACACAGGTGTTTCGCAATGTTACGAGGCGAGCAGGTACACATAGGTACCTTGCGAGCGAAGCGAGAACCATTTCACCAGAATAAATACGGATTTTTTCATACACACATACAGCAATACCTTGCGAGCGAAGCGAGCAACATCCCCGAATAAACTTTTCGTGGTTCCACGTAGTTTTATAAGATTTAATTTGTTTGTAAGAATTTCCAACAGAAAAAAACGTCTGCCAAGTTGGGTGGGCAGTATAACTTCCTCAAGCGAGCGAAGCGAGAAGCATCCCCTACAGAAGTTAAACCTACCCTTAGGGATCTACCGTTTGCGAGCGAAGCGAGCATCATTCCCTACTAGTCCAGTCAAAACAAGGTTTAATCTCCTGAGAAATCCGACAGTTTTGAAACTTCGCACACTTATTTAAAGGTACCTAGGGATGAATATACCAAAAGTCCTCATAAATATGAGGCGAGCTCTAGCGGCAATTAGCGAAAACAGGTCACTTTTTTTGGTTTTTTGTTAATATCTCGAGAACCTTCGGTCGGAGATAAAAAGATACCGTATACATAATTGAAGCTTAGTTAATTTGCAACAAAATGATCACAAACATTTTTCTTGTATTCCTAATAGTTACCAAGTTAAAGGGCGCTAAATGATAGCGTCTTTTGAAAAATCGCACTAGCGCGGTACAACATATGGCATTTCTTATAATAGTTTACAATGTTTTACCACTTTTTTTTGTATACCAAGGATGATTGATGAGATACACTTTACAGCTTTGTATAAAAAGAAAGACATGATGCATATTATACAATGAAATACATGAACAAAAAATGCTGGGGACATTCCTAGAAAAATTGTGTGCAGAAAAATCAACCAACTCTTGATTGTTTTTTGGTAGAAGGCTCTGCAATCTGCTCATCTTGGTCTGCTTCAGAATTTGAAACCTGAAACACAGTATGAAGAGGTAAATGTGCATGAGATGATGATGTGAGAGAACCATTATACGGATAAGAACATGTAGGTAAGAGAAAGTAGGTAAGCGAGCAGAAAAACAACGTATGAACATGACGACCAATTCATGTATACTATTGCAAGGTATCAATAAAAACATATTAAAAAAAATACAAAAGTGCTTTCTCACCTGACTTCTGGCTGTCTCTGTTTCTTCAAGGTTTATGACATCGGGATCATCAGGGTCATCAAAGTCTTCTTCGAGGGTGGAAGTAACACCATTCAACCATTTGCCATGGCAGATGTGACAAACGCTTGTACACATTATTCCTGACTTTCGACAACCACATCTGTTCCCACATCCCCCTGTACATTTGCAACAAATGAGGTTGAGGACAGTTTCAGGTGCTGCTGGATCCTCTGCTGTCACAGTGATCAGCCGATCGCTTTCCAACTTCCAACCCCACTGTACAGGAGGAAGTTCATTCCCAAGCCAAAATTGAAATTGGTGGTACACTCGAAATACGTGCTGTCTTGCTGCTAATTCTGTGGGTTGCAGCACAGAAAGGTCGGGTTTAGCATTAGATACAGACTTGGTGAAAGCATCATACCGGTGCATGTTAAGAGAGGTTTTCTTCCTGGGCGCATTGTACAATGCCAGGAATATCTTGTTTCCAGCAGCAGCTACAGCCTCACAGGATGAACTTGGGCTGTTAAATATACATTGCAGTTCAGCTTGCTTCTTGAACAATTTGAAACAGGAGAGTTTCCCTTTTAGATATGCAGCCGAAGCTGTATCACATCTGCTGAACGCATGCTCAAGAAGTATGTCCTTCATTCTCAAAGTGTGCAATTGCTGGCTTGAATATACTTTCCTTCCTACTTTGCCATGGCTTGATTTCACAAATAATATGTTTTGTTCAGTTGGAGTTAAGGCCATGAGGAGAATAATAAGATCTACATCTTCACCGACTATTGCTACTTTGTCACTTTGTCCACATTCCTGCCACCTCAAATGAAGACAGTGGGGACAAGGCAAGCTCATGCTGTAAGTAGAACTTCAAATCCTCATCACTCTGCTTGTTGATGGCAATCCTCTGAAAGATTGTGAAAGGGTTGATAACCACCAGGAGCAGCAAGACAGCACGTATTTCGAGTGTACCACCAATTTCAATTTTGGCTTGGGAATGAACTTCCTCCTGTACAGTGGGGTTGGAAGTTGGAAAGCGATCGGCTGATCACTGTGACAGCAGAGGATCCAGCAGCACCTGAAACTGTCCTCAACCTCATTTGTTGCAAATGTACAGGGGGATGTGGGAACAGATGTGGTTGTCGAAAGTCAGGAATAATGTGTACAAGCGTTTGTCACATCTGCCATGGCAAATGGTTGAATGGTGTTACTTCCACCCTCGAAGAAGACTTTGATGACCCTGATGATCCCGATGTCATAAACCTTGAAGAAACAGAGACAGCCAGAAGTCAGGTGAGAAAGCACTTTTGTATTTTTTTTTAATATGTTTTTATTGATACCTTGCAATAGTATACATGAATTGGTCGTCATGTTCATACGTTGTTTTTCTGCTCGCTTACCTACTTTCTCTTACCTACATGTTCTTATCCGTATAATGGTTCTCTCACATTATCATCTCATGCACATTTACCTCTTCATACTGTGTTTCAGGTTTCAAATTCTGAAGCAGACCAAGATGAACAGATTGCAGAGCCTTCTACCAAAAAACAATCAAGAGTTGGTTGATTTTTCTGCACACAATTTTTCTAGGAATGTCCCCAGCATTTTTTGTTCATGTATTTCATTGTATAATATGCATCATGTCTTTCTTTTTATACAAAGCTGTAAAGTGTATCTCATCAATCATCCTTGGTATACAAAAAAAAAGTGGTAAACCATTGTAAACTATTATAAGAAATGCTATATATTGTACCGCGCTAGCGCGATTTTTCGAAAAACGCTATCATTTAGCGCCCTATAACTCGGTAACCATTGGGAATACAAGAAAAATGTATATAATCATTTTTGTTGCAAATTAAATAAGCTTCAATTATGTATACGGTACACTTTTACCTCCGACCAAAGGTTCTCGAGATATTAACAAAAAACCAAAAAAAGTGACCTGTTTTCGCTAATTGCCGCTAGAGCTCGCCTCATATTCATGAGGACTTTTGGTATATTCATCCCTAGGTACCTTTAAATAAGTGTGCGAAGTTTCAAAACTTTCGGATTTTTTAGGAGGTTGGGTCATTTTTTTAGGTTTTTTGACTGGACTATACATGTTGGGTGGGCGGTATAACTTCCTCAAGCGAGCGAAGCGAGCAGCATCCCCTACAGAAGTTAAACAAGCCCTTAGAGATCTACCGTTTGCGAGCGAAGCAAGCAATATCCCCTACATGTTTCAATTGCGAGCGAAGCGAGCAACATTCCCTACATACCACACTTTGCGAGCGAAGCGAGCAACATTCCCTACATGCCACACTTTGCGAGCGAAGCGAGCAACATTCCCTACATACCACACTTTGCGAGCGAAGCGAGCAATTTAATGGGGGGTCCGGGGGGCTTGCCCCCCGGCTGGACGTGGAGGCGAGCGTAGCCAGCCGGAGCGGCTAGTTATTTATAAGAATGAAACTCCGTCTGTCTGTTTGTCTGTTTGTCTGTCTGTCGTGTCTATGCACGGCCAAACGGCTGAGTGGGCCGGATCTACGAGTGGTGGGATCTTCTTGGGATTTTCCGATAGGGTGTATAAGCGAATTTAAAATTTTCTAATCCCACCCGAACCATGGGCCGTAGGGCGGGAGGGGGGTCGAAGTAAGAATTAATGTGCGCTTTTTGGACTTCCCCGCTTCCCCTACCTCTCTATACGTCCGTTGACAATTCCGGAAAAATACGGGTTTCGTAGGTTTTCCTACGAGGAAGACGACGGCGCGATCGGATCGCGAAAAAACTATCGGGAAATGCGTCAAAAAAATGCGAGAGTACGGACCCGTTTTCTCGAAAAGTCCGCCGAAAAACTTGGTTTTTTCCGATTAAAATATAGGTACTCCATAAAGGTACGTTTTTCGGAACGGTTTTCGCGGGCGAAATACAGCTTTGGGTCCGCCGAATCTGAATCCGAAATCGGATATCGAAAAAAGTGACGGGCAGTCGGTCAAATCGCGAGCGGAAGCGAGGGGAACCGTTTAATATGAGAAATTAATCGACCCGGGCGCCCGTTTCACAATGGTTCGACGTAATAAAGACCGGTTTTTTCCTACGCAGGTATACATAGGTACCTGCCTTGCGAGCGAAGCGAGAGCCATTTCAACAGAATAAATACGGACTTTGTCCTACACATATACAGGTATACCACATAGTTTTATAAGATTTAATTTGTTGGTAAGAATTTCCTACAGAAAAAAACGTCTGCCATGTTGGGTGGGCAGTATAACTTCCTCAAGCGAGCGAAGCGAGCAACATCCCCTACACGTTGCAATTGTAATACATCGCATGTATACAGCCACACTTTGCGAGTGAAGCGAGCAACATTCCCTACATGCCACACTTTGCGAGCGAAGCGAGCAACATTTCCTACATGCCACACTTTGCGAGCGAAGCGAGCAACATTCCCTACATGCCACACTTTGCGAGCGAAGCGAGCAATATTCCCTACATGCCACACTTTGCGAGCCAAGCGAGCAACATTCCCTACATGCCACACTTTGCGAGCGAAGCCGCCTCTACCTGGGCCGGATCTACCAGTGGGGGGATCTTCTTGAGATTTTCCAAAAGTGGGAGCGAGCGAATTTAAAATTGTTTAATCCCACCCGAACCATGGGCCGTAGGGAGGGAGGGGGGTCGAAGTAAGAATTAATGTGCGCTTTTTGGACTTCCCCGCTTCCCCTACCCTTCTAAACGGCCGTCGAAAATTCCGGAAAAATACCGGTTTCGTAGGTTTTTCTACGAGGAAGACGACGGCGCGATCGGATCGCAAAAAAAGTATCGGGAAATGCGTCAAAAAAATGCAGGAGCACGGACCCGTTTTCTCAAAAAGTCCGACGAAAAACTTGGTTTTTTTCAATTAAAATATATCCCATAAAGGTACGTTTTTCGGAAAGGTTTTTGCGGGCGAAATAAAGGTTTGTTCCCGCCGAATCTGAATCCGAAATCGGATATCGAAAAAAGTGACGAGAACTCGGTCAAATTGCGAGCGGAAGCGAGCAAAGCGATTAAAATGATTGTGCCGTGGACGCGAGAAGACTCAAGGAAGCCGTGAAGGGATTCGATGTCACAATGTTGCGAGGCGAGGAGGTATACATAGGTACCTACCTGGCGAGCGAAGCGAGAGCCATTTCAACAGAATAAATACGGACTTTGTCCTACACATATACAGGAATACCTTGCGAGCGAAGCGAGCAACATCCCCGAATAAACTTGTCGTGGTTCCACGTAGTTTTATAAGATTTAATTTGTTTGTAAGAATTCCCAACTGAAATCCTTATAAAACTTCTGCCAAGTTGGGTGGGCAGTATAACTTCCTCAAGCGAGCGAAGCGAGCAGCATCCCGAACAGAAGTTAAACCTACCCTGAGATCTACCGTTTGCCAGCGAAGCGAGCAACATCCCCTACATGTTTCAATTGTAATACGGGTTTTTTCCTACACATATATACAGCAATACCTTGCGAGCGAAGTGAGCATCATCCCCTAATAAACTTTTCGTGGTTCCACATAGTTTTATAAGATTTAATTTGTTCGTAAGAATTTCCAACAGAAAAAAACGTCTGCCAAGTTGGGTGAGCAGTATAACTTCCTCAATCGAGCGAAGCGAGCATTATCCCCTACATGCCATACTTTGCGTGCGAAGCGAGCTACATTCCCTAATAAACTTTTCGTGGTTCCACGTAGTTTTATAAGATTTAATTTGTTTGTAAGAATTTCCAACCTTTCGTGGTTCCATGTAGTTTTATAAGATTCAATTTGTTTGTAAGAATTTCCAACAGAAAAAAACGTCTGCTAAGTTGGGTGGGCAGTATAACTTCCTCAAGCGAGCGAAGCGAGCAACATTCCCTACATGCCACACTTTGCGAGCGAAGCGAGCAATATTCCTTACATGCCACATTTTGCGAGCGAAGCGAGCAATTTAATGGGGGGTCCGGGCGGCTTGCCCCCCGGCTGGACGTGGAGGCGAGCGTAGCGAGCCGGAGCGGCTAGTTATTAATAAGAATGAAACTCCGTCTGTTTGTCTGTCCATGGTATGCACGGCCAAACGGCTGAGTGGGCCGGATCTACGAGTGGTGGGATCTTCTTGGGATTTTCCAAAAGTGGGAGCGAGCGAATTTAAAATTGTTTAATCTAAACTTTCCGTGGTTCCACGTAGTTTTATAAGATTTAATTTGTTTGTAAGAATTCCCAACTGAAAAAAAAACGTCTGCCAAGTTGGGTGGGCAGTACAACATTCCCTAATAAACTTTTCGTGGTTCCACGTAGTTTTATAAGAATTAATTTGTTTGTAAGAATTTCCAACAGAAAAAAACGTCTGCCAAGTAGGGTGGGCAGTATAACTTCTTCAAGCGAGCGAAGCGAGCAGCATCCCCTACAGAAGTAAAACCTATCCATAGGGATCTACCATTTTCGAGCGAAGCGAGCAACATCCCCTACACGTTTCAATTGTAATACATCGCATGTAAACAGCCACACTTTGCGAGCGAAGCGAGCAACATTCCCTACATACCACACTAAACTTTTCGTGGTTCCACGTAGTTTTATAAGATATAATTTGTTTGTAAGAATTCCCAACTGAAAAAAACGTCTGCCAAGTTGGGTGGGCAGTATAACTTCCTCAAGAGAGCGAAGCGAGCAGCATCCCCTACAGAAGTTAAACCTACCCTTAGAGATCTACCGTTTGCGAGCGAAGCGAGCAACATCCCCTACACACGTTAAACCTACCCTTAGGGATCTACCATTTGCGAGCAAAGCGAGCAACATTCCCTACATGCCACGCTTTGCGAGCGAAGCGAGCAAAATTCCCTACATGCCACATTTTGCGAGCGAAGCGAGCAATTGAAGGGGGGGGGGGTCCGGGGGGCTTGTTATTTATAAGAATGAAACTCCGTCTGTCTGTTTGTCTGTCCGTGCTATGCACGGCCAAACGGCTGAGTGGGCCGGATCTACGAGTGGGGGGATCTTCTTGGGATTTTCCAAAAGTGGGAGCGAGCGAATTTAAAATTGTTTAATCCCACCCGAACCATGGGCCGTAGGGCGGGAGGGGGGTCGAAGTTCCGGTTAATGTGCGCTTTTTGGATTTCCCCGCTTCCCCTACCCCTCTAAACGGCCGTTGACAATTCCGGAAAAATACGGGTTTCGTAGGTTTTCCTACGAGGAAGACGACGGAGCGATCGAATCGGGAAAAAAGTATCGGGAAATGCGTCAAAAAAATGCGAGAGTACGGACCCGTTTTCTCGAAAAGTCCGCCAAAAAACTTGGTTTTTCCCATTAAAATATACCCCATAAAGGTACGTTTTTCGGAACCCTTTGGGTCCGCCGAATCTGAATCCGAAATCGGATATCGAAAAAAGTGACGGGCAGTCGGTCAAATTGCGAGGGGAAGCGAGACTAAGCTATTAAAATGAGAAATTATGTGTGCTGTGGACGCGAGAAGGCTGTAGGAAGACAGACGTGTTTGGGGTTCGATAACTCCGGCACAGGTTTCGGTGTTTGGGTGTTGCGAGCAGGTACACATAGGTACCTTGCGAGCGAAGCGAGAGCCATTTCAACAGAATAAATACGGACTTTGTCCTGCACATATACAAGTATACCTTGCGAGCGGAGCGAGCAACATCCCCTAATAAACTTTTCGTGGTTCCACGTAGTTTTATAAGATTTAATTTGTTTGTAAGAATTCCCAACTGAAAAAAACGTCTGCCAAGTTGGGTGGGCAGTATAACTTCCTCAAGGATATACAGGTATACCTTGCGAGCGAAGCGAGCAACATCCCCTAATAAAATTTTCGTGGTTCCACGTAGTTTTATAAGATTTAATTTGTTTGTAAGAATTTCCAACAGAAAAATTGTCTGCCAAGTTGGGTGGGTAGTATAACTTCCTCAAGCGAGCGGAGCGAGCAACATCCCCTACAGATGTTAAAACTACCCTTAGAGATCTACCGTTTGCGAGCAACATCCCCTACACGTTTCAATTGTAATACATCGCATGTATACACAGCCACACTTTGCGAGCGAAGCGAGCAACATTCCCTACATGCCACACTTTGCGAGCGAAGCGAGCAACATTCCCTACATGCTACACTTTGCGAGCGAAGCGAGCAATATTCCCTACATTCCCCTATATTCCCTACATGCCTACATCGCCCCCCGGCTGGACGTGGAGGCGAGCGTAGCGAGCCAGAGCGGCTAGTTATTTATAAGAATGAAACTCTGTCAGTTTGTCTGATTGTCTGCCCATGCTATGCACGGCCAAACGGCTAAGTGGGGGGAGTCAACGAGTGGAGGGATCTTCTTGGGATTTTCCAAAAGTGGGAACGAGCGAATTTAAAATTGTCTAATCCCACCCGAACCATGGGCCGTAGGGCGGGAGGGGGGTCGAAGTAAGAATTAATGTGCGCTTTTTCCACTTCCCCGCTTTCCCTACCCTTCCTGGTTCGACGCACTTAGCCTACGCAGTTAAGTCTTGAAGGGAGTCAATGACTCATTTCAACGTAATAAATACCGGTTTTTTCCTACACATATATAGGAAAGCGAGCGAAGCGAGCAGCATCCCCTACAGAAGTTAAACTTACCCTTAGAGATCTACCGTTTGCGAGCGAAGCGAGCAACATTCCCTAATAAACTTTTCGTGGTTCCACGTAGTTTTATAAGATTTAATTTGTTTGTAAGAATTTCCAACAGAAAAAAACGTCTGCAAAGTTGGGTGGGCAGTATAACTTCCTCAAGCGAGCGAAGCGAGCAGCATTTCCTAATAAACTTTTTGTGGTTCCACGTAGTTTTATAAGATTTAATTTGTTTGTAGGAATTTCCAACAAAAAAATATACCCCATTAAGGTACGTTTTTCGGAACGGTTTTCGCAGGCGAAATAAAGGTTTGATCCCGCCGAATCTGAATCCGAAATCGGATATCGAAAAAAGTGACGAGAACTCGGTCAAATTGCGAGCGGAAGCGAGCAAAGCGATTAAAATGATTGTGCCGTGGACGAGAGAAGGCTCAAGAATTGACGTGAAGGGTTCGATGTCACAATGTTGCGAGGCGAGCAGGTATACCTACCTTGCGAGCGAAGCGAGAGCCATTTCAAATAATAAATACGGACTTTGTCCTACACATATACAGGTATACCTTGCGAGCGAAGCGAGCAACATCCCCGAATAAACTTTCCGTGGTTCCACGTAGTTTTATAAGATTTAATTTGTTTGTAATAATTCCCAACTGAAAAAAACGTCTGCCAAGTTGGGTGGGCAGTACAACATTCCCTAATAAACTTTTCGTGGTTCCACGTAGTTTTATAAGAATTAATTTGTTTGTAAGAATTTCCAACAGAAAAAAACGTCTGCCAAGTAGGGTGGGCAGTATAACTTCTTCAAGCGAGCGAAGCGAGCAGCATCCCCTACAGAAGAAAAACCTATCCTTAGGGATCTACCATTTTCGAGCGAAGCGAGCAACATCCCCTACACGTTTCAATTGTAATACATCGCATGTAAACAGCCACACTTTGCGAGCGAAGCGAGCAACATCCCCCCGAATAAACTTTTTGTGGTTCCACGTAGTTTTATAAGATTTAATTTGCTTGTAAGAATTCCCAACTGAAAAAAACGTCTGCCAAGTTGGGTGGGCAGTATAACTCCCTCAAGAGAGCGAAGCGAGCAGCATCCCCTACAGAAGTTAAACCTACCCTTAGAGATCTACCGTTTGCGAGCGAAGCGAGCAACATCCCCTACACACGTTAAACCTACCCTTAGGGATCTACCATTTGCGAGCAAAGCGAGCAACATTCCCTACATGCCACGCTTTGCGAGCGAAGCGAGCAAAATTCCCTACATGCCACAGTTTGCGAGCGAAGCGAGCAATTTGATGGGGGGGGGGGGGGGTCCGGGGGGCTTGTTATTTATAAGAATGAAACTCCGTCCGTTTGTCTGTTTGTCTGTCCGTGCTATGCACGGCCAAACGGCTGAGTGGGCCGGATCTACGATTGGGGGGATCTTCTTGGGATTTTCCAATAGTGGGAGCAAGCGAATTTAAAATTGTTTAATCCCACCCGAATCATGGGCTGTAGGGCGGGAGGGGGGTCGAAGTTCCGGTTAATGTGCGCTTTTTGGACTTCCCCGCTTCCCCTACCCCTCTAAACGGCCGTTGACAATTCCGGAAAAATACCGGTTTCGTAGGTTTTCCTACGAGGAAGACGACGGCGCGATCGTATGGCGAAAAAAGTATCGGGAAATGCGTCAAAAAAATGCGAGAGTACGGACCCGTTTTCTCGAAAAGTCCGCCAAAAAACTTGGTTTTTCCCATTAAAATATACCCCATAAAGGTACGTTTTTCGGTACGCTTTGGGTCCGCCGAATCTGAATCCGAAATCGGATATCGAAAAAAGTGACGGGCAGTCGGTCAAATTGCGAGGGGAAGCGAGACTAAGCTATTAAAATGAGAAATTATATGTGCTGTGGACGCGAGAAGGCTCTAGGAAGACAGACGTGTTTGGGGTTCGATAACTCAGGTACAGGTTTCGGTGTTTGGGTGTTGCGAGCAGGTACACATAGGTACCTTGCGAGCGAAGCGAGAGCCATTTCAACAGAATAAATTCGGATTTTTTCCTACAAATATACAGCATTACCTTGCGAGCGAAGCGAGCAACATCCCCTAATAAACTTTTCGTGGTTCCACGTAGTTTTATAAGATTTAATTTGTTTGTAAGAATTCCCAACTGAAAAAAACGTCTGCCAAGTTGGGTGGGCAGTATAACTTCCTCAAGGATATACAGGTATACCTTGCGAGCGAAGCGAGCAACATCCCCTAATAAAATTTTCGTGGTTCCACGTAGTTTTATAAGATTTAATTTGTTTGTAAGAATTTCCAACAGAAAAATTGTCTGCCAAGTTGGGTGGGTAGTATAACTTCCTCAAGCGAAAGGAGCGAGCAACATCCCTTACAGATGTTAAAACTACCCTTAGAGATCTACCGTTTGCGAGCAACATCCCCTACACGTTTCAATTGTAATACATCGCATGTATACAGCCACACTTTGCGAGCGAAGCGAGCAACATTCCCTACATGCCACACTTTGCGAGCGAAGCGAGCAATATTCCCTACATGCCACACTTTGCGAGCGAAGCGAGCAATTTAATGGGGGGTCCGGGGGGCTCGCCCCCCGGCTGGACGTAGAGGCGAGCGTAGCGAGCCAGAGCGGCTAGTTATTTATAAGAATGAAACTCTGTCAGTTTGTCTGATTGTCTGCCCATGCTATGCACGGCCAAACGGCTAAGTGGGGGGAGTCAACGAGTGGAGGGATCTTCTTGGGATTTTCCAAAAGTGGGAACGAGCGAATTTAAAATTGTCTAATCCCACCCGAACCATGGGCCGTAGGGCGGGAGGGGGGTCGAAGTAAGAATTAATGTGCGCTTTTTCCACTTCCCCGCTTCCCCTACCCTTCCTGGTTCGACGCACTTAGCCTACGCAGTTGAGTCTTGAAGGGAGTCGATGACTCATTTCGACGTAATAAATACCGGTTTTTTCCTACACAGGTATAGGAAAGCGAGCGAAGCGAGCAGCATCCCCTACAGAAGTTAAACTTACCCTTAGAGATCTACTGTTTGCGAGCGAAGCGAGCAACATTCCCTAATAAACTTTTCGTGGTTCCACGTAGTTTTATAAGATTTAATTTGTTCGTAAGAATTTCCAACAGAAAAAAACGTCTGCCAAGTTGGGTGGGCAGTATAACTTCCTCAAGCGAGCGAAGCGAGCAGCATTTCCTAATAAACTTTTTGTGGTTCCACGTAGTTTTATAAGATTTAATTTGTTTGTAGGAATTTCCAACAAAAAAATATACCCCATTAAGGTACGTTTTTCGGAACGGTTTTCGCAGGCGAAATAAAGGTTTGATCCCGCCGAATCTGAATCCGAAATCGGATATCGAAAAAAGTGACGAGAACTCGGTCAAATTGCGAGCGGAAGCGAGCAAAGCGATTAAAATGATTGTGCCGTGGACGAGAGAAGGCTCAAGAATTGACGTGAAGGGTTCGATGTCACAATGTTGCGAGGCGAGCAGGTATACCTACCTTGCGAGCGAAGCGAGAGCCATTTCAAATAATAAATACGGACTTTGTCCTACACATATACAGGTATACCTTGCGAGCGAAGCGAGCAACATCCCCGAATAAACTTTCCGTGGTTCCACGTAGTTTTATAAGATTTAATTTGTTTGTAAGAATTCCCAACTGAAAAAAAAACGTCTGCCAAGTTGGGTGGGCAGTACAACATTCCCTAATAAACTTTTCGTGGTTCCACGTAGTTTTATAAGAATTAATTTGTTTGTAAGAATTTCCAACAGAAAAAAACGTCTGCCAAGTAGGGTGGGCAGTATAACTTCTTCAAGCGAGCGAAGCGAGCAGCATCCCCTACAGAAGTAAAACCTATCCTTAGGGATCTACCATTTTCGAGCGAAGCGAGCAACATCCCCTACCCGTTTCAATTGTAATACATCGCATGTAAACAGCCACACTTTGCGAGCGAAGCGAGCAACATCCCCTACAGAATAAACTTTTTGTGGTTCCACGTAGTTTTATAAGATTTAATTTGCTTGTAAGAATTCCCAACTGAAAAAAACGTCTGCCCAGTTGGGTGAACAGTATAACTTCCTCAAGCGAGCGAAGCGAGCAGCATCCCCTACAGAAGTTAAACCTACCCTTAGAGATCTACCGTTTGCGAGCGAAGCGAGCAACATCCCCTACACACGTTAAACCTACCCTTAGGGATCTACCATTTGCGAGCAAAGCGAGCAACATTCCCTACATGCCACGCTTTGCGAGCGAAGCGAGCGAAATACCCTACATGCCACATTTTGCGAGCGAAGCGAGCAACTTAATGGGGGGCCCGGGGGGCTTGCCGGGGGGCTTGTTATTTATAAGAATGAAATTCCGTCTGTCTGTCTGTCGTGTGCTATGCACGGCCAAACGGCTGAGTGGGCCGGATCTACGAGTGGGGGGATCTTCTTGGGATTTTCCAAAAGTGGGAGCGAGCGAATTTAAAATTGTTTAATCCCACCCGAACCATGGGCCGTATGGCGGGAGGGGGGTCGAAGTTCCGGTTAATGTGCGCTTTTTGGACTTCCCCGCTTCCCCTACCCCTCTAAACAGCCGTTGACAATTCCGGAAAAATACAGGTTTCGTAGGTTTTCCTACGAGGAAGACGACGGCGCGATCGTATGGCGAAAAAAGTATCGGGAAATGCGTCAAAAAAATGCGAGAGTACGGACCCGTTTTCTCGAAAAGTCCGCCAAAAAACTTGGTTTTTCCCATTAAAATATACCCCATAAAGGTACGTTTTTCGGTACGCTTTGGGTCCGCCGAATCTGAATCCGAAATCGGATATCGAAAAAAGTGACGGGCAGTCGGTCAAATTGCGAGGGGAAGCGAGACTAAGCTATTAAAATGAGAAATTATATGTGCTGTGGACGCGAGAAGGCTCTAGGAAGACAGACGTGTTTGGGGTTCGATAACTCAGGTACAGGTTTCGGTGTTTGGGTGTTGCGAGCAGGTACACATAGGTACCTTGCGAGCGAAGCGAGAGCCATTTCAACAGAATAAATTCGGATTTTTTCCTACAAATATACAGCATTACCTTGCGAGCGAAGCGAGCAACATCCCCTAATAAACTTTTCGTGGTTCCACGTAGTTTTATAAGATTTAATTTGTTTGTAAGAATTCCCAACTGAAAAAAACGTCTGCCAAGTTGGGTGGGCAGTATAACTTCCTCAAGGATATACAGGTATACCTTGCGAGCGAAGCGAGCAACATCCCCTAATAAAATTTTCGTGGTTCCACGTAGTTTTATAAGATTTAATTTGTTTGTAAGAATTTCCAACAGAAAAATTGTCTGCCAAGTTGGGTGGGTAGTATAACTTCCTCAAGCGAAAGGAGCGAGCAACATCCCTTACAGATGTTAAAACTACCCTTAGAGATCTACCGTTTGCGAGCAACATCCCCTACACGTTTCAATTGTAATACATCGCATGTATACAGCCACACTTTGCGAGCGAAGCGAGCAACATTCCCTACATGCCACACTTTGCGAGCGAAGCGAGCAACATTCCCTACATGCCACACTTTGCGAGCGAAGCGAGCAATATTCCCTACATGCCACACTTTGCGAGCGACCCGGCTCTACATGCCACCCGGCTGGACGTGGAGGCGAGCGTAGCGAGCCAGAGCGGCTAGTTATTTATAAGAATGAAAGTTTGTCAGTTTGTCTGTTTGTCTGTCCATGCTATGCACGGCCAAATGGCTGAATGGGGGGAGTCTATGAGTGGTTGGATCTTCTTGGAGTTCTCGCAAAGGGGGCATAAGCGATTTTAAAATTGTCAACTCCCACCCGAACCATGGGCCGTAGGGCGGGAGGGGGGTCGAAGTAAGAATTAATGTGCGCTTTTTCCACTTCCCCGCTTTCCCTACCCTTCCTGGTTCGACGCACTTAGCCTACGCAGTTAAGTCTTGAAGGGAGTCGATGACTCATTTCAACGTAATAAATACCGGTTTTTTCCTACACATATATAGGAAAGCGAGCGAAGCGAGCAGCATCCCCTACAGAAGTTAAACTTACCCTTAGAGATCTACTGTTTGCGAGCGAAGCGAGCAACATTCCCTAATAAACTTTTCGTGGTTCCACGTAGTTTTATAAGATTTAATTTGTTTGTAGGAATTTCCAACATAAAAAAACGTCTGCCAAGTTGGGTGGGCAGTATAACTTCCTCAAGCGAGCGAAGCGAGCAGCATTTCCTAATAAACTTTTTGTGGTTCCACGTAGTTTTATAAGATTTAATTTGTTTGTAGGAATTTCCAACAAAAAAATATACCCCATTAAGGTACGTTTTTCGGAACGGTTTTCGCAGGCGAAATAAAGTTTTGATCCCGCCGAATCTGAATCCGAAATCGGATATCGAAAAAAGTGACGAGAACTCGGTCAAATTGCGAGCGGAAGCGAGCAAAGCGATTAAAATGATTGTGCCGTGGACGAGAGAAGGCTCAAGAATTGACGTGAAGGGTTCGATGTCACAATGTTGCGAGGCGAGCAGGTATACCTACCTTGCGAGCGAAGCGAGAGCCATTTCAAATAATAAATACGGACTTTGTCCTACACATATACAGGTATACCTTGCGAGCGAAGCGAGCAACATCCCCGAATAAACTTTCCGTGGTTCCACGTAGTTTTATAAGATTTAATTTGTTTGTAATAATTCCCAACTGAAAAAAAAAACGTCTGCCAAGTTGGGTGGGCAGTACAACATTCCCTAATAAACTTTTCGTGGTTCCACGTAGTTTTATAAGAATTAATTTGTTTGTAAGAATTTCCAACAGAAAAAAACGTCTGCCAAGTAGGGTGGGCAGTATAACTTCTTCAAGCGAGCGAAGCGAGCAGCATCCCCTACAGAAGTAAAACCTATCCTTAGGGATCTACCATTTTCGAGCGAAGCGAGCAACATCCCCTACACGTTTCAATTGTAATACATCGCATGTAAACAGCCACACTTTGCGAGCGAAGCGAGCAACATTCCCTACATACCACACTAAACTTTTCGTGGTTCCACGTAGTTTTATAAGATATAATTTGTTTGTAAGAATTCCCAACTGAAAAAAACGTCTGCCAAGTTGGGTGAACAGTATAACTTCCTCAAGAGAGCGAAGCGAGCAGCATCCCCTACAGAAGTTAAACCTACCCTTAGAGATCTACCATTTGCGAGCGAAGCGAGCAACATCCCGTACACACGTTAAACCTACCCTCAGGGATCTACCATTTGCGAGCAAAGCGAACAACATTCCCTACATGCCACACTTTGCGAGCGAAGCGAGCAAAATTCCCTACATGCCACATTTTGCGAGCGAAGCGAGCAATTGAAGGGGGGGGGGGTCCGGGGGGCTTGTTATTTATAAGAATGAAACTCCGTCCGTTTGTCTGTTTGTCTGTCCATGCTATGCACGGCCAAACGGCTGAGTGGGCCGGATCTACGAGTTGTGGGATCTTCTTGGGATTTTCCAAAAGTGGGAACGAGCGAATTTAAAATTGTCTAATCCCACCTGAACCATGGGCCGTAGGGCGGGAGGAGGGTCGAAGTTCCGGTTAATGTGCGGTTTTTGGACTTCCCCGCTTCCCCTACCCCTCTAAACGGCCGTTGACAATTCCGGAAAAATACGGGTTTCGTAGGTTTTCCTACGAGGAAGACGACGGCGCGATCGGATCGCGAAAAAAGTATCGGGAAATGCGTCAAAAAAATGCGAGAGTACGGACCCGTTTTCTCGAAAAGTCCGCCGAAAAACTTGGTTTTTTCCGATTAAACTATACCCCATAAAGGTACGTTTTTCGGTACCCCTTTCGGTACGCTTTGGGTCCGCCGAATCTGAATCCGAAATCGGATATCGAAAAAAGTGACGGGCAGTCGGTCAAATTGCGAGGGGAAGCGAGACTAAGCTATTAAAATGACAAATTATATGTGCTGTGGACGCGAGAAGGCTCTAGGAAGACAGACGTGTTTGGGGTTCGATAACTCAGGTACAGGTTTCGGTGTTTGGGTGTTGCGAGCAGGTACACATAGGTACCTCGTGAGCGAAGCGAGAGCCATTTCAACAGAATAAATTCGGATTTTTTCCTACAAATATACAGCATTACCTTGCGAGCGAAGCGAGCAACATCCCCTAATAAACTTTTCGTGGTTCCACGTAGTTTTATAAGATTTAATTTGTTTCTAAGAATTCCCAACTGAAAAAAACGTCTGCCAAGTTGGGTGGGCAGTATAACTTCCTCAAGGATATACAGGTATACCTTGCGAGCGAAGCGAGCAACATCCCCTAATAAAATTTTCGTGGTTCCACGTAGTTTTATAAGATTTAATTTGTTTGTAAGAATTTCCAACAGAAAAATTGTCTGCCAAGTTGGGTGGGTAGTATAACTTCCTCAAGCGAAAGGAGCGAGCAACATCCCTTACAGATGTTAAAACTACCCTTAGAGATCTACCGTTTGCGAGCAAAATCCCCTACACGTTTCAATTGTAATACATCGCATGTATACAGCCACACTTTGCAAGCGAAGCGAGCAACATTCCCTACATGCCACACTTTGCGAGCGAAGCGAGCAACATTCCCTACATGCCACACTTTGCGAGCGAAGCGAGCAATATTCCCTACATGCCACACTTTGCGAGCGACCCGGCTCTCCGGGGGGCTCGCCCCCCGGCTGGACGTAGAGGCGAGCGTAGCGAGCCAGAGCGGCTAGTTATTTATAAGAATGAAACTCTGTCAGTTTGTCTGATTGTCTGCCCATGCTATGCACGGCCAAATGGCTGAATGGGGGGAGTCTATGAGTGGTTGGATCTTCTTGGAGTTCTCGCAAAGGGGGCATAAGCGATTTTAAAATTGTCAACTCCCACCCGAACCATGGGCCGTAGGGCGGGAGGGGGGTCGAAGTAAGAATTAATGTGCGCTTTTTCCACTTCCCCGCTTTCCCTACCCTTCCTGGTTCGACGCACTTAGCCTACGCAGTTAAGTCTTGAAGGGAGTCAATGACTCATTTCAACGTAATAAATACCGGTTTTTTCCTACACATATATAGGAAAGCGAGCGAAGCGAGCAGCATCCCCTACAGAAGTTAAACTTACCCTTAGAGATCTACCCTAATAAACCCTTACATTCCCTAATAAACTTTTCGTGGTTCCACGTAGTTTTATAAGATTTAATTTGTTTGTAAGAATTTCCAACAGAAAAAAAACGTCTGCAAAGTTGGGTGGGCAGTATAACTTCCTCAAGCGAGCGAAGCGAGCAGCATTTCCTAATAAACTTTTTGTGGTTCCACGTAGTTTTATAAGATTTAATTTGTTTGTAGGAATTTCCAACAAAAAAATATACCCCATTAAGGTACGTTTTTCGGAACGGTTTTCGCAGGCGAAATAAAGGTTTGATCCCGCCGAATCTGAATCCGAAATCGGATATCGAAAAAAGTGACGAGAACTCGGTCAAATTGCGAGCGGAAGCGAGCAAAGCGATTAAAATGATTGTGCCGTGGACGAGAGAAGGCTCAAGAATTGACGTGAAGGGTTCGTTGTCACAATGTTGCGAGGCGAGCAGGTATACATAGGTACCTACCTTGCGAGCGAAGCGAGAGCCATTGCAAATAATAAATACGGACTTTGTCCTACACATATACAGGTATAACTTGCGAGCGAAGCGAGCAACACCCCCGAATAAACTTTTCGTGGATCCACGTAGTTTTACAAGATTTAATTTGTTTGTAAGAATTCCCAACTGAAAAAAACGTCTGCCAAGTTGGGTGGGCAGTACAACATTCCCGAATAAACTTTTTGTGGTTCCACGTAGTTTTATAAGATTTAATTTGTTTGTACGAATTTCCAACAGAAAAAAACGTCTGCCAAGTTGGGTGGGCAGTATAACTTCCTCAAGCGAGCGGATCGAGCAACATCCCCCACAGAAGTTAAAATTACCCTTAGAGATCTACCGTTTGCGAGCGAAGCGAGCAACATCCCCTACACGTTTCAATTGTATTACATCGCATGTATACAGCCACAATTTGCGAGCGAAGCGAGCAACATTCCCTAAATGCCACACTTTGCGAGCGAAGCGAGCAACATTACCTACATGCTACACTTTGCGAGCGAAGCGAGCAATATTCCCTACATGCCACACTTTGCGAGCTTTGATCCCGCCGAATCTGAATCCGAAATCGGATATCGAAAAAAGTGACGAGAACTCGGTCAAATTGCGAGCGGAAGCGAGCAAAGCGATTAAAATGATTGTGCCGTGGACGCGAGAAGACTCAAGGAAGCCGTGAAGGGATTCGATGTCACAATGTTGCGAGGCGAGGAGGTATACATAGGTACCTACCTGGCGAGCGAAGCGAGAGCCATTTCAACAGAATAAATACGGACTTTGTCCTACACATATACAGGAATACCTTGCGAGCGAAGCGAGCAACATCCCCGAATAAACTTGTCGTGGTTCCACGTAGTTTTATAAGATTTAATTTGTTTGTAAGAATTCCCAACTGAAATCCTTATAAAACGTCTGCCAAGTTGGGTGGGCAGTATAACTTCCTTAAGCGAGCGAAGCGAGCAGCATCCCCAACAGAAGTTAAACCTACCCTGAGATCTACCGTTTGCGAGCGAAGCGAGCAACATCCCCTACATGTTTCAATTGTAATACGGGTTTTTTCCTACACATATATACAGCAATACCTTGCGAGCGAAGTGAGCATCATCCCCTAATAAACTTTTCGTGGTTCCACATAGTTTTATAAGATTTAATTTGTTTGTAAGAATTTCCAACAGAAAAAAACGTCTGCCAAGTTGGGTGAGCAGTATAACTTCCTCAAGCGAGCGAAGCGAGCAACATCCCCTACATGCCATACTTTGCGAGCGAAGCGAGCAACATTCCCTAATAAACTTTTCGTGGTTCCACGTAGTTTTATAAGATTTAATTTGTTTGTAAGAATTTCCAACAGAAAAAAACGTCTGCCAAGTTGGGTGGGCAGTATAACTTCCTCAAGCGAGCGAAGCGAGCAACATTCCCTACATGCCACACTTTGCGAGCGAAGCGAGCAACATTCCCTACATGCCATACTTTGCGAGCGAAGCGAGCAACATTCCCTAATAAACTTTTCGTGGTTCCACGTAGTTTTATAAGATTTAATTTGTTTGTAAGAATTTCCAACAGAAAAAAACGTCTGCCAAGTTGGGTGGGCAGTATAACTTCCTCTAGCGAGCGAAGCGAGCAACATTCCCTACATGCCACACTTTGCGAGCGAAGCGAGCAATATTCCCTACATGCCACATTTTGCGAGCGAAGCGAGCAATTTAATGGGGGGTCCGGGGGGCTTGCCCCCCGGCTGGACGTGGAGGCGAGCGTAGCGAGCCGGAGCGGCTAGTAATAAATGAAATTAATGAGGAAAGTTTTGATTTTAATATGGGACCATCCAGGATGTAGTCCGCATGTTCCCTGAAAATGATGATTCCGCGAAGAATGTGATACGGGACCTCAAGAAACCTTGATCGCATCATCCCTGAAAATCTGACCGAAATCCGTTCACAATTGCCTGAGTTGTGACCGAAACAAGACAATTTTGTTTGCGCCTGCGCAGAGACTACCGTTGATTTGATCATGACGGAACTGATAGGGGACCATGTAGAGCTATACCCGCACGATCCCTAAAAATTTGAAGAAAATCGCATCAAAATTGTGGATCAAACGCGCATCAAACGGCTGTTGCAAGGACCGTAACAAGAATATTTCGTTCACGCATGCGCAGAGCGTACCGCTAATGCAATTATGATGATTGTCTTATGGGACCTCAGGGACCTTACCCACATCATCCCTGAAAATTTGACCGAAATCCGTACAACATTGACCGAGTTATTACCGTCACAAGGAATTCACGTTAGCGCCTGCGCAGAAGCTACCGTTAATTCGACCATGATGAAGTTGATAGGGGACAATCTAGAGCTTAACCCGCACGATCCCTGAAAATTTTGTTAAAATCGGATCAAAATTGTGGATGTTATGGCTGTTACAAGGAAATGTGGACAGACAGACACGGAACCAAATTTGTTCAGGAGGCTCTGAAAAGCAAAATACGAGATGAAATTTTGATTTTGGAGCAAACAATTTTTTTCATTTCGAAAGTGAAAATAAAGCTTCCGCTGCCTTGCAGTCTCGGAAGCAAAAAAGGCAGGGCTCCAAATCCTCCCTCGCATCTTGGGGCGCTCCAAGCACCTATACAAAGCTAAATATATACATATAAATATATATATATATATATATATATATATATATATATATATATATATATATATATATATATCTTCAAAATTTTCGAAAAATATTCTAAAAAAAAACTAAAAATGGCGAAAAAAAAGGCTAAAAATCGTTAAATTTATTCTTTTAAATATTGCTCTAATAGAGTTTTATATATATAAAATAGAACATTCAAAAAGGTTTGTACATTTATAAGGAATTTAGTCGCCCCCCCCAGAGGTGCAATCGGGGCCTAAATCCTCATAAATCAGGTAGAGGAGGTAACAGGCATCCCGTCAGAGAGACACCACCCCTACTAATAGCTTTTAATGAGCCATGTTCGGAGAAGGTTGATTCTCCAGTCACCTGGAATTCCATCCAACGCCAAACCAGCTGCCAAAAATGATCGAGAACAGCCCGCAGCTCCCATTGATTCATCACGGGACGCCGACAGCGCTATCTCTGGTGCTCTGACGGGAGCTTGATGGAACTAATAAAACTTCAACTAATTCTATACGTCCATGTTAAAATATGTGAGGAAGCTATACTGCCCACCCTACATTTCAGTACTAACAAAACTGTCGGGTGTTGAATTTTTGTTCTTCTACTAATTCTATACGTCCATGTTACAATATGTGAGGAAGTTATACTGCCCACCCAACATGGCAGACTTTTTTTCTGTTGGAAATTTCTTACAAACAAATTAAATCATATAAAACTATGTGGAACTACGAAAAGGTAATTAGGTTTAGTAAAGATAGGCCACTATTTTATGTGCGTAGAACGGCATACGAGAGAGCTCTTAAGATCAAGAGGTTTCGAATACAAAGTTCAGACAAACTTGGGTTCAGCCACCCAGATTCGCTGTTGGTTAAAAGTAAACAAAGTAGGTAGGTTGTTTCTTTGCCGACGAGTACGGCTGCTGATTAGCAAGTTTGACGAATCTCGAATCAGGAAATGTGCTACATAAATTAAAAATGTTCCAGTCGTGCAGCATGATCGTTCGAGCAAATTTTCGCAAATTATCGCATTGAATTATGTAAAAAAATTGTTTTGAAATTAGAACTTTTTATTGCGAATAAATTGTTAACTATTAATTTTATGGCAAAAAAAAACGTATTCTGAATACCTAATAATCTGCTATTCAAAAAGAGATATTGTATTTTTAGCTTTTTTTGCAATTTGCGTATATTTTTGAAGCAAATTTCAATGAAATGTAACTAAAATTTTCAGCATAATTTTATACATAAATTTTATCATGTTCCCTTATATAGTTGATAAACTTAATTTGAGCAATATTCTGCTAAAAATATAAATTTAACGATTTCAGTGAATTTTCGTAGAAAAAGAAACTATTGCAATGGATCTGAAAATTTTTAAATAAAAAATTTTGAAAAATTCATTGAAATTCGGTTTAAGGCATTCCGAGACATATTCTTGAGTTCAACACTTTTTCATATAGATATTGTTAAGCAGAACAACAATTCGGAATAATAGACTGTATTAACTTTTCAACAACAAAAATAAAACACAACAATCACTCAATCATTCGCAAAACTCAACAACCAACTTTTCTTCAGTAGCAACACAAACATGCCATCTAAACACATGATGATTTTCATAATAATTAACTTGAATATTACTGATTCCCGTGACACTATACAGGGTGTCCCCAAAAACCCCCCCCCCCCCCACCCTGCCCAAATCGTTAATAATGGGTAAAAAAAAAAAAAAAAAATCAATCCCAATGGTTTTTGGTAAGGTTCTAATAAATGACATCATTGCGCAAATGCGCAGTTGACATCAACCCTGTTATATTGAATGAGAACCCCCATTTTTTATTGCAGATTTGAATTCTACGTTAGTAAAATTTCATGGAGAAGTAACCCATCACTTGATTTTTTAGGTGCGCGCCAACGGGCGCAATTTCGCTCCAAAAGTGCGCATTTCCGCTCTAAAAGTGCAAAAACTGAGTTTGTGAAGATACTCAATCGTCACATGTAATACTTGGTTATATTGAATGAGAACCCCCATTTTTTATTGCAGATTTGAATTCTACGTTAGTAAAATTTCATGGAGAAGTAACCCATCACTTGATTTTTTAGGTGCGCGCCAACGGGCGCAATTTCGCTCCAAAAGTGCGCATTTCCGCTCTAAAAGTGCAAAAACTGAGTTTGTGAAGATACTCAATCGTCACATGTAATACATATGATTTTGGAGTAGGTAGCTATCTTCCCGTTCCGAACCTCGTAATTATGTCCATTGATATTTGCCACACCAACTTGGGACGGAAAACACCGAAACCTACATTTTAGTACGCTTTGTGCTTTGTGGAAATGTGTTAGAAAAGAGCAATTCTGGTCGACTTCTCGGTGTTTTCCCAAGTTGGTGTTGCAAATATCAATAACTGAACATCATTACGAGGTTTATCACGAAAAAATAGGTACTCCAAAAATAATGTACAGCACGTGGCAATTGAGTGTCTTCAAAAACTCAGAAATTGCACTTTTGGAGCGGAATTGAGCTCATTTACGTTTATCATATTAAACATGAAAAAGCCTTGCAGTGTAGGATTCGTTTCAGAATGCCTCACAACAGATTTCAATGAAGTAAAGATTAAAGATTCGAAAATTTTGGTTCCATTGCAATAGATTCGTTTTCTACAATTGCCTAAAAATCAGCTGTATGGAAAAACCTTGAACTTTATTTGTCTGGAGGTTAGATGTCCTACTGAAGGTTTTAGTTCGTATCAAGTTTTTAGTTTAGTTGTTCGTACTCAAAGGTGTAGGTATATTTCTGTATTTAATACCCTTCCTACCATTCATAATCATATTTTATGAGGTCAGTACAGCTATAATGCGAGTTTTCAGTTACGCAATTTTATGGGACAGAAAATTTAATTAGGTATCTACATCGGTTTTTTTTCTATGGCATTAGATGAACAGCAAGTAATCGTATACGGGAAATAAGTAGGTATACCTATTACTTACTTCTCCACAGGTTATACCTATTACCTACCTTTCCGAAGGCGATGCCTACTTTTCTCGTCTGGCCGAGTTTCTGCCATGCCCTTCAAATTACCTACACTTTTACAGGACTCTAAAGACTTTTAGTTTCTTAATTGATTCAATGAATGGTTCTCAGACTAGATAATCCACAACATCTTCGCGGCTTATGTCTGGAACTTTTAACACTTGATTGTTTGTAAACTCTCCAACATTCTCATTTCATTGTGATCTCGACCGCACAAACTAATCTTGCGTGCATAACGTTTCAGTTCATCGCGGGATAACAGCTTAATATAATTCGCAAAAAATTTATTACCAGGCATTAAAAAAAGTCCTCTGAGGAAGTCACGATAAACTCGTAAACGAGTTCCACTATCTGCTTTACAAGCAGATACCATGTTACATGGATATGTCTTTGATTGGGGATTTCATAACGGTTGTCCTCGAGAGTTGTAAACAAATCCTTTAACTTTAAACAAATCCTTGGGCCGCATCCCGACTAATTCCAACAAAACAACGGTTTACTTATAGGTAGAAATGTTGAAAATAACTGTGGAGAGAAGCCACTACAATGAGTTGTTGTTAACAGTCGACTGTTGTCAAGAGGATGAAAATGTTTCCTATGGAGTGGAGTAAATGATGCTATGGCTTTACGTTAAGAATATTGTAACCGGCTTATTAAAATTGTTTATAGTCCAATCAACTTAGTTTAGGAATGTAGCCAGATACGTAAGGAGGGGGAAATTGGTAGCTTGAGATGTGAACATTCATCACATAAATCAAGTGCTTTCCAACGAGTGGCGAACGATTTCTGTGCGATGAAAACTGCGGAAGTTCCATTCCCCTAGCAACGGCTGGGTTGTACGTGAAAAACACTGAAATTGTGACACAAATTTTGCGTGAGGGAAATTTTTGGTTGACCCCCCAGAGCAAAGGACATATCCATGTCAAAATAAAAAAAGACTAGGGACTATATAATTAGATCAAGTATGTAGGCGGTAAATGACTCGAAATGGCGCCGATTCGCGCGAATACTGGTCACCATGACAGCAAGGATTTCCGCTTTGCCTCGATGTAAGAATGCAGTAGTGTCGAAGTCTCAAAAATTTCACCTATAACTATAAATGAACTATATAGGTTGAATCAAGTTATATTGTATTCACGTGTCTAAAGCTCGCATGCCATGCTAATGAAACACACCTACGCGTGTTAGGAATTTTCAATCTCCACTCCGTTTTCACCTCCGATATGACAATCGTCCTCTTGATTCGTTACAGTTTCTCGGCCTACAACCCGCTGGGTTGTTGTGTAGTTCTTAAAAAGGTGGTCCATTCCCCTTCCAACCCGCTGCAACCAGAAACTGAAAACCGTCCGGCTGGCTCAATGTTTCCTAGCTTTTGTATGTTGAAGAGTCGCTGCCGGGTGAAAGTCGTTTAGTTACACGAGGCCTTCACAGGATGTCAGTCTAAAGAAAAGGAAAATCATTTCATTGATGGTGGATCACATCCTGGGTAGGACAGATCAAAATGATGAGACTGAATAAGATCGCATCCAAACGAAAGTCTGAAAAAGTATATATTTATCAGTAGTTCCCGTTGGCTGGAGTTATTAATTTCTTATTCAAGTTCATCGCATTTCTATATTTTGTGAAATCGCTTTGAGATTCAAAAAAATACAATTTCCAAACAGTAATTTACTCCTTGACTGTGATGGTTTTTGTGAGTAGGTAATCATTTCCCACAATCGAGGAGTAACAAAAATATAGAAACCAACAAGTTGAATAATGGTGTCAGCAGTTGTGGCAAAGCTAGACAGCCCATTTTGTTTCAAGTACCTCCACCCCTTCCTCTAAATCTTAACGCATGGAAACATTGATATAAATCCATTCAAACGAACAAGAAAAAATTCTACAATTATTACACAAAGGTTTATTATTTCTGTATGAGGTAGCCTTTACTCCTTGATATAGGGTTCGCCACTTTACTGCGTTTGAATCCCAATCCCCCCCCCCCCCCCCTCATTTTATTAAGCTTACCAAATGTCCTTAAACTAAAGCCTTAAAGTCCTTATTTACGTACTTTCGGAGGAATCCGTCGTCACCAGGGTTGCCTGCGGAGATGGGAAAACACCTGGACGAGTTGGAAAGCACATTGAAAAACTCAGTAGCAACACTTATGCAGATAAGCCCAAGCACAGTTATTGATGAGCATACCCTGTATGAGTTTTCTACGGGATAGGCATTCTCTATACATTCCTATAAATAATAGCTGCTTCAATTTAAAGTGGTTTTTGTTTAAATCATAATTAGGTAGGTAGGTATGTGATGTTTTGAATACATTTTCGGGCACCAAATGACAATTTTTCGATTTATAATTTACGTTGGTACCTAAATAAACAATCAAAAGCTTAAAATACCTAATCATTTTTTGGTTTCTTGAAACACTACCTAATTAGTGGAGGTATTTTAGAACTTTCACAAAATACCATTTATGCACCTAATTAAATACACTAGGTAGGCTGGAAACATTCGAATCCATAAATACCTGATAACTAGGAACCTCGAATATGTGCGAGAAAAAAGGATAGTTTCAAATCAATCAATCGTTCTACAAGGTGGCAAGATGACATTGTCATGAAGGTTTTTGGTATTAAATTTGAAGGGTTATTTCCACTAGATGTAGGTAATAGTAAAATTATCAGTTACGGACCTTTCGGAGGAATCCGTCGTCACTAGCAAGTCGAGTTCCGAGGGCCTGGTGATGATTTCGCATCGATTTCGCCCTTGTACTCAACTTGCTACTGACGACCAGGGTTGCCAGGTATCTGGATTTGGGCCGGACAGTCCGGTTTTCAGCAAGCTGTCTGGACGAAAATTCAAAGTCACTCTGAACGCCATAAATATGTCCGGTTTTCTCTGAAAGGGCGTCAAATGTCCGGTTTTCATAGTTCCTGTCAAAGGTTGCTATTCTGCGAAATCAGCCGTGAAGGACCTACTATCGTAATTTATTTAGTGATTGACGACAGAAAACCATCTACAAGTCTAAAATAATTAGTAGTCTTGTCCCTTTTTCCGTCTGAAGGAACTCCCTATCGCCTCTGTGGTACAAAATACTAAAATAGGTAAATAACCATGAAATATCGGAGATGAACTCAAGTTAGTAGTTTTAGATGTATGATTTTATCACCTGATAAACGTGATTCAAGAGACCAATTTGATATCCCATTGGGTATTGAAAAACAAATACGAAGCTGATAGAATGGTTGCGAGTGTTTAATTTCAATATTTGATCGCCCAATAGATTTCTGATCGCCCGATAAGCGTGATTTGAGAGACCAGTTGGATATCCTATCGGGTCAAGGAAAAGCCGATAAAATGTTACGCGATAAGATTTGAAGTGGTAACCCGATTGTGTTTAACATCTACCCTTTCGGAATCGGCTTGACCTGATTATTTTCAAGAATGCCCCGTGGATCGGACAGAAAACTATACCCACTTGGAGTCACCCATCTCACCGCCCGATAAATTTTAACGGCTCGCCCGTTTGATTATCAAGTGGGCATTGTGAAATAACCGGTTGAAATTTGTCCCCCGGATAAAAAAAAAAAAAATAAAATAAAAAAATAAAAAACGCTCGATACCCGCTTGTATTTTAACACTAATTGCTTGGTTCCACATACACCCGCTTGTATTCCAATCATGAATTCTAATTGATGCCGTCCTGTCCGGTAGGGTGCGTTTTTTCTCTCCATGAGCCTTTGTATGCTTTATTGCATTATGCTTGTACTATACTTAGGCTGTGGTGTCGGCCATGTTTTCTGCTCCCATAAGTAATCAAAGTTATTTTCCCGACGTCATAAATCCTCGAATCTTCAAGTGAAACCAATCTTTAGCAATCCGTCGAGGCGTTTTTTTGAGGAAAATGTCACTAGAAGCTGCAATTCATCAACAAAGTCACAGCTAAGAGGGTTACTCTATTCGAGTGATGATTGCTTTATTGGATGATTATTTATCGCGAATCTGCCCTGACGGATGTCTTCCTTAGATTTCACGCTTCAATTTAAGTGTTCAAACGACAAAATCGGTTAATTTTTCATGAAGTTCTGTGATCGGGAAACTGGATTTGCGATTCGATGGCTTTTCAAACTTCCGAAGCGAGGCGGGCGTCGAGGAAGTTCAGGGGCTTTACGCTAGATGCCACTAACTTCGACCACTCTTCCCGCCTGCGATCTGAGATCGGGTCACTAGGGCTGTTTATCTCCCAATGTACATCGCTAGTTACTAAATAAACCGAGAGAAACATTTTTAACATCTTCAATTTCGAAATTACCTATTTCGTTTTACAGCACACCAGGCTCAGTTTAACAAAAATCAGCATTTGAGTTATCGGTATTTGAGCGATTTTCCACAGAAAATGCAAATAGGTACACTAATAATTGAATAAGTATTAGGTAGTTTAGATTCAAACAGATTTCTCAACTTCTATCACTCTCGGTTAGACCAATGTTTTGGTCATGTTTGGGGTTTTACAGTGTACATGAACGAAAATTTATCACTATTTCCAACGGTATCCTCAATTTCAAAGTTAGAGAATAAATGAAGGGGGTTATGACCATTTCTATGGCACAATGTAATAACTCGAGAAAATTCTTAAATGTGAAAATATAAGAAGTTTGAAATAGACAAATCGGTTAATTAATACAGATCAAAAGTACATTGTAATTTCAATATTGAAGGTATCGTCTGAAGGTATCGTTGAAAAGATCATTTAATTCTCTAGAACCGTTACATATATAAAATTAGCATTTTTAGACCAGCTTTTATTAGTTTAAAAAACCTCAGTTTACCTACTCATACAAGATTTGAAATTTTTTTAATACCTATCAACGTTTTTTCTACCCCTTTTTTTCGGAAAGAAGGTTTTCTCATGAGCTTAGTTAGGTATGTGTCAACGAGGTTGGAAAGTGTTGCCATTTTATTCAGCCTGGATAAAACATGGAAGCCCGATGTCAAACTCATTTTGTGTGTGACAAGACAAATCGGTGAAAAACGTCAATATATGCCCGGCAAGGGCCGAGTCGGGTTCTCAGTTGGGCTCCGAGGGCGTTCGCCTCACCTAGGCCCCGTTATTTTTAGTGAGAGGCTTCGATGACCCACCCCAATCACCAGGTACCTTCAGGGTTGCTCATCACCCTGCTACCTCTACCGGATTTTCTTGTCACTCGCTCCTCTTGGCCAAACTTGGCTAGTTAAAGCTTTTCACGCCGAAGGACATGGCGCTGTTTTGGCAGCCCGCTCTTAATTGTATGCTTTACAAGACCGCAGCGATTTTATATCGAGCCCTTTACCGACATAAGTGCTTATTGTATATTTTTAAATTGTACTTGTTAATTTTACATTCTACTGTTGAATCACATTAAAACCTAGGTAACTAATTACCTAGGCCATGTCGTGCCAAAGAATATCGTAATCGAAATGTAATAAAAAAAAAAAAATAATAATAAAAAGTACTATCAAGATATTCTTGTACTTATGTATTCTTGTATAATAAACTGAATTATTCTGGGGTTATTGGATTAGAAATATTAGGTACTTTCATACCCACTATAAATTCGCTAAAAGAGTTTTGTGAGAGCTGTTCGTCAAGTTTTGCAGCAGAATGATATTGAATGGTTAAAGAAACTGTCGAATATTATGTTGAATGAAGAAAGATGCAACGAGTAGAATGATGTTATAAGTATGGGAACTTAGATACATAGATTCAAGACTCGCTGAACGGGTTCATTATTTACCTAATATGCCATATTTCTTGGTAATACTTATACTTGGATTTATCATGGAAATAATATTCACTTATATTGAGATTTAGGCATATTGGCGCTTACCCCCGTTTTGCAATATAGTTTAGCGAAATCGCATTGTGCATTTAGAGCGTAAGCGCAAAACCATTGGAAGGACATTTTTCATTGCTTTGAAACATCAATAAACTAAAAGAGCAAGTTGAAAAACATGTGTAAACCCATTTTCTTCTAGATAAGATCACTACAGTGACGACAGCAACATCCTGACGCTAAAAAACTTTATTCGATGATTCCGAAAAGTTTAGCTGGTGTCGGTTACCCTCTTTCTGCATAAGTCCGTCCAAATGTAGATACTTTGCCTCTTAAGGGCCTATTGTAGCTAGCTCCCGAAAACGTCAAAACTACGCCAGCACTGTCCATGTCGCGGTTGTGCGGAAATGTAATAAACCTCTCAACCGGAAAACCCTTCTGCGTTCACATTTTCCCTCAGTGCCGGCGATTCCTGGGTAACCGTAATTAGGACCATAATAGCGCCATGATCCCACAGGTCTGAGGTCTGGACGAGTGAACTCTCGTAGAAGGTTTTAGCTGGAAATAACTCGAAATGTGTAGCCAAAACCAGTGAAGCTGTATTTACAATTGATTGAAATACCTAGATTTATTTAAAAAAAAAAAAATAAAAAAATAAAAAAACCCATTAATTTGTACAAATTTCAAGGGGTTGACTTTAGAGCTCATTACCTACTGAACTGTTTTTTCTAAATTATTATCATTATTAAATTTTTTTACATTTTATTAAATGATTCATTGCAATAGCTCAATTTTTTAGGAAATTTCGCTAATTATATTTGAATGCTGAAAATAGTGTTTTCCCCCAAATTATATCCGGGTTTTACATTTTAGCTAACTAGATTTTACCCAAAAATAATAATGATTTTGGGCATACGAGATACGCAGAGCTTCAGTCATGCAGCATGATCGTATGAGCGAATTTTCGTAAATTATCGTACTACTTAAACTATGTTAAATTATTTAGAAAATTCAGGACTTTGAGTAAAAAGAATGGTAATTTATCAGTTTTATGGCAAAAAACTCGTTTTTAATAATATTCTACCATTATGGTTCTTCAGCTATTTTTTGCAGTTTTATAAATTTTTCGGCAAATATTAATGAAATTTACTTAGGTAGGTACGTTGCTCTGCAAAAATTGGGCATCAAATTTTAATGTTCTAGTTAATTGTTAACAAACTTCCTTTGGCTAAAATCCTGCAAAAAGTATAAATTTAATGACCTCTAGCCGTTTTTAGCCATTTTAACATGGATATGTTTTTGGGCTGGGGGTCATCCTAAAATTTGCGTAACGACACCAAAATTTGTGACGACCCGGCACTTTAGATTATTATTAAATTGAAAAGTGAAGGCTAGGTAGAATTTCTATTGATTTTTCACGTACAACTAGGGAAGAGTAACTCCCATGGTTTCATAGTAGGGAAATCGTTCGCCACTTTTTGGAATGCTCTCATTTTATCACAACATCTCATGACCTCTAAGCCATTGTAGTGTCAAGGAATGCTGATTTATTACTCTAAGTTATAAACTAATATTATTTTGTTATCTACCATAATGGAATAATCTTGTGAAAAGAAGGCACTACATGGTTGGTATACAATTGAGAAGTAGGTTCCTACTGGTAGGCAGTAGGTACCTACTAGTCATATCCATGATCTTTAGTTTTTCCCATCAAGGAAGAAATTAAAATGCTTTTTAGTGGTTTCTTCCAGCACAATTTATGAAACTTGACCAATTTAATATGTTCAAAAAGTGCTGATGGCCAACGAACTCATCCTTTCAATTGGAGTGGTTTTTTTTTTTTAAATCCTAAAATATACTTATACTTATATATATATATATATATATATATATATATATATATATATATATATATATATATATATATATATATAAATTATGGTCGCATTTCCCGGGACTTCCTTCTCTCAGCACTCCGACTCAAAGGATGACTCATCCCTCACACCGTGGGAACGTCTCATTTTTCCGCAACTACTCCGCTCGCTCACCTTCTATCAGCAACGCCGATTCAGCATCTCGCTCAGCGTCCTCACACAGTCAGTATTCCTTCAGAATCTATAAAACCTCGAGGAGCCCCCCTCTCGGCGCTCACTTCTCACCACGTTGTTCTGTAACTAATATCTCTCTCACGTCAGCTTTGTAAAAACAAAAATAAAAGTTCTTTTTGAAAAGTCTCTTGTTAAATAAACAAATTTAATTGGCCCAGTGCGGTAGGACATTACTACCAAAAATCGGTGACTTTTTCAAAAGTTTAAAGTAAAGTAGAATCACGGTCCTGAAGATACTAACGCGTCTTCTCAGAACCTCATCGCCGCAGACAGCAGGGAGAACAGCCCGATCGAGATCGTAACTTCGCTCTGGCTGACAGAGATCACAGAAAAGCTGCGAAGGAGGCACACCCTTCAACAAGGAGATCTACGAGGAACCCACCTGAGCGAAATGATCGCCCTTACAGTCCTGTAAGTAACATAAAATATTTACTAAACGATCTCCTCAACAATTCAGGTAGACCCCGTAATAACGATCCCCTTCCGGGAAATAACCTCCTAACGCCCGAACCCACCATGGCAGTTCAACCTCAACTTCTTGCATTAACTCCTGGACAGCTAAAGGAACTTATAAACGCCGTTAGGCCTGCAATTCCTGCTACCCCTCGACCCAAACCTGACAAGACAGACTTTAGCGGGATCCCGGATTTTAATGGAGAACCAGAACTACTTTTAGGGTTCATCGAAAGGAGCGAAGAGCTCATTGCACAATTTTTCGTGCATGACGAACCCGAATACTACGGGGACAAAGTTATTTTAAATAAAATTAGGGCAAAAATTAAAGGAAAAGCCGCTATAGGCATTTGCAATTATTCCTTCAACACTTGGGGCGAGATAAGAACAGCCCTACATGCAAATTTCGATGATAAGAGAGATGAGGAACATCTCATCCTCGATCTCGGAAAAATGAGACAGGGATCGAATGAAAACCCCTTTGAATTCCATTCTCGTGCCCATAAACATTTTTCCTTACTAATTTCAAAATTGAAAAATTCCACTGAGGAATACACCCACACTACATTGAAGTTAATGGAACGCACAGCACTTCGCGGTTTTCTTATGGGACTACATGAAGATATAGGAAGTCTCCTTATCACCAAAGGTCCAACTGATCTTAATGACGCCATAAACATACTCAAAAACGAGTATCAATTTCCTTCACTGAGGAAGAAATACTTAGAAAAGAAATCTAATAATAACCAACTATCAACCAGCAATCAAAACCAAAATCCCTCTCAAAAAGGTTTTCAACCAAAACAAGGATTCCAATCCAAAAATTAATTTCAAAATAAACAATTCTACCAGCAAAAGGGACCCCAACCTCAACAGAAACAAAATGTCAAACCCAATCAACCTTAAAAAACGGATCCTCCACACATTCCGTATCACCTCCGAACTAAAGGTCAAATGAGTTTTCAGACAACTCTCAATCACGAGTTGACCCCAACTGAAAATGAAAATCCCGAACCAGACATTGAACCACAAGAGGAGGAATCTCAGTATTTTTTAGAAGAAGATTCAGAGGAAGAACATTTAACCTGATGCACCTTGAAGGAACCACAACATTACCTTACATTACAATCTATATCTCTATCTCTATCTCTATCTCTATCTCTATCTCTATCTCTATTATTTATAAGAATGAAACTCCGTTTGTCTGTTTGTCTGTTTGTCTGTTTGTCTGTCGTGTCTATGCACGGCCAAACGGCTGAGTGGGCCGGATCTACGAGTGGGGGGATCTTCTTGGGATTTTCCAAAAGTGGGAGCGAGCGAATTTAAAATTGTTTAATCCCACCCGAACCATGGGCCGTAGGGCGGGAGGGGGGTCGAAGTTCCGGTTAATGTGCGCTTTTTGGACTTCCCCGCTTCCCCTACCCCTCTAAACGGCCGTCGAAAATTCCGGAAAAATACGGGTTTCGTAGGTTTTCCTACGAGGAAGACGACGGCGCGATCGGATCGCGAAAAAACTATCGGAAAATGCGTCAAAAAAATGCGACAGTACGGACCCGTTTTCTCGAAAAGTCCGCCGAAAAACTTGGTTTTTTCCGATTAAAATATAGGTACTCCATAAAGGTACGTTTTTCGGAACGGTTTTCGCGGGCGAAATACAGCTTTGGGTCCGCGGAATCTGAATCCGAAATCGGATATCGAAAAAAGTGACGGGCAGTCGGTCAAATTGCGAACGGAAGCGAGGGGAACCGTTTAATATGAGAAATTAATCGACCCGGGCGCCCGTTTCACAATGGTTCGACGCACTTAGCCTACGCAGTTAAGTCTTGAAGGGAGTCGATGACTCATTTCAACGTAATAAATACCGGTTTTTTCCTACACAGGTATACCTTGCGAGCGAAGCGAGCAACATCCCCAAATAAACTTTTTTGTGGTTCCACGTAGTTTTATAAGATTTAATTTGTTTGTAAGAATTTCCAACAGAAAAAAACGTCTGCCAAGTTGGGTGGGCAGTATAACTTCCTCAAGCGAGCAAAGCGAGCAGCATCCCCTACAGAAGTTAAACCTACCCTTAGAGATCTACCGTTTGCGAGCGAAGCGAGCAACATCCCCTACAGAAATAAACCTACCCTTAGGGACCTACCGTTTGCGAGCGAAGCGAGCAACATCCTCTACATGTTTCAATTGTAATACATCGCATGTGTACAGACACACCTTGCGAGCGAAGCAAGCAACATGATGGGGGGTGTCAGGGCTTTTGTTTGCGAGCGAAGCGAGCAACATGCCCTACACACCCTTAGGGATGTGCCGTTTGCGAGCGAAGCGAGCAACATCTCTTACATGCCACACTTTGCGAGCGAAGCGAGCAACATTCCCTACATGCCACTCTTTGCGAGCGAAGCGATCAATTTAAAGGGGGGTCCGGGGGGCTTGCCCCCCGGCTGGACGTGGAGGCGAGCGTAGCGAGCCGGAGCGGCTAGTTAATAATAACCTTAAAGTTCTTATAGATACAGGGAGTTCCAATAGTTTTGTTAGCAATAAGATAGCCCTTAAGAAATTCAAAAAACTAATGAAAAAAGATAAATTTCTGGTAAAAACATCTCATGGCCATACAGTAGGAACCCACAGCATTAAGTTACCCCCAAGCATGTTTAACCCTAGAAGTACTATGCATGATAAATGTAAATTTCAAGTATTTGATTTCCATGAACATTTTGATCTGCTATTTGGCCTGGACAATCTCCAAGTTCTTGAAACCACCCTGGAGTTAAAAAAGGGAGGCAACCGCATGAAATTAGAAGACGATGAAATTCCCCTAAAATCTTACAAAATTCTCCAAAAACCTAAAAGCAAAGAATATAACAATTTACAATCTCACGAAATTCCCTGAAAAGTTCAAATCAGAGAATATAACATAGCACCCAGATCAGGAAAACAAGTTCAACTCCATCTTTCAAACATTAAAAATGGAACAGCCATTGTAGACCATAAAAAGATTGGCCCGTTTGAAATACCAAATCGCGTCGTGAAAGTTGAAAATCATTTCGCTCGATGCATCGCCATAAATACGTCAGATTCCGAACGCACCTTAAAAATAGGCTCAATAAAATCCTCAGAACAAATTTCAGAAAAACTATTTGATGGAAAAAATAAAACACATGGCGTTAAAACATTGAATCTCAATAATATCCAATTAAAATCTAAAGCCCAAGATCTACTTCAAAATATCAAACAAGATCATCTAAATTCAGAAGAAAAGTCAGAATTGAGAAAACTCTAACTAGAATACCCCGATATTTTCTACAATGAGGAAGAAATATTATTAAGTACAACCCCTTTCGCAGAACATGAAATCTGAACCATAGACGACATACCAGTCTACTCAAAATCATATAGGTACCCCGAAATCTTTAAAACCGAAGTAAAAAACCAAATCCAAAAAATGGTCGAAAATGATATCATACAACCGTCAAATTCTCCGTATAACTCTCCACTTTGGATAGTTCCCAAAAAGGACGACGCTTCAGGCAAAAAGAAGTGCAGAACAGTTATCGACTATAGGCTGTTAAATCAAAAAACCATAGACGATAAATATGATCTACCCAACACCGAAGAAATTCTTTCAAAATTAGGTAAATGCAAATACTTCACTACATTAGATTCGACCTCAGGATTTTACCAAGTAAAAATGGAAAAATCAAGCATCCCGAAAACCGCCTTCAGCACTGACCACGGAAAGTGGGAGTTCACCAAAATGCCAATGGGTTTAAAGAACTCACCCGGTACATTTCAACGTCTAATGGATAATTGTTTACGAGGAATACAAAATGAAATATGTGCAGTCTACATGGACGACATCATTGTCAAGCTTGCAAGAACATGAACAAGAACATGTAGTTAGACTAAAAGCTATTTTCGAAAGACCCAGACAAGCAAATCTAAAAATACAGTTAGACAAAACCGAATTTTTAGGAAAAGAAGTAGTATTTTTAGGACACCAAATTACAGAATCTGGATTAAAACCAAACCCAAAGAAAATAGAAGCACTAAAGAATTTTCCTATCCCAAAAACAACCCAAGGAATTGAAAGGTTTCCTTCTTACTCTCTTATTACAGAAAATTTATTCAAAATCTTGCTGCTGTCACAAAACCAGACTACATAGAGACTCGTAAACGAGTTCCACTACCTATCTGCTACATATTGGGGATTTCATAACTGTTGGAATTACGCCTTCGAAATTTCAGAAAAAATTAAAAAGAAAACTATCAAACTTCCAAACTCGTAAACGAGTTCCACTACCTATCTGCTTTACAAGCAGATACCATGTTACATGGATATGTCTTTGATTGGGGATTTCATAACGGTTGTCCTCGAGAGTTGTAAACAAATCCTTTAACTTTATACAAATCCCTGAGTCGCATGGCCGCATCGACTAATTCCAACAAAACGGTTTACTTATAGAAATGTTGAAAATAACTGTGGAGAGAAGCCACTACAATGAGTTGTTGTTAACAGTCGACTGTTGTCAAGAGGATGAAAATGTTTCCTATGGAGTGGAGTAAATGATGCTATGGCTTTACGTTAAGAATATTGTAACCGGCTTATTAAAATTGTTTATAGTCCAATCAACTTAGTTTAGGAATGTAGCCAGATACAATAAATAATTTAAGGTGAGAGAAAAAAAATATTAGAGATATAACATCACATTCCTTACCTAAATATCAGTATCCAACTGTTCAACAGTAGGTATCAGCTTAGTTATTGATAATATCAAGGGGCTCCAAAATTAAGATAAAGCAATAAAAACAATAAAAACTATAACAATATTCCCAGAAGGAAATGGTCAAAAAAGAATTAAATAAATATTAAAATATGAAAATGTATAACGTATTTACTGGAGCTATCAACTTTGGGAATGTGGCATACAACAACAAAAAGAAATTGTTAGGTAGGACCTATCAGAAGAGACAATAAAGAGGAGCCCATAGACAACCTATATGGAAGGCATCACTATGGATAAGCAGCCACTGAAAACATCCTAGCTACTCCATGACGCATGGAAAAGGTAGTGATGGAGAGAGTATAAAAAATGCATTGTCCTTCTACGGGGAAACAAGGAAGTGAGGGAGGGCGGATCCTAACAGACGCTGTGGGTTGTATGGATTATTAAAAACTAAGGAACAGTATACACCTTCTAGGCTATTCACTCAAATGCCATATATAAAGCTACATTTACCAACAACAAGGAACAAAACCAACATTTATATGTACTTATATCTGTAGATAAAGATCATGAGGAAGGGAGAAGACCAAAACGTAAAACACAACTCAACACAATAGTAACATATATAGACTAGATTGATTATTAAAAATATATACACAGAATTCACAACAACAGAATTTAGGTATATTTAGGTATATTTATTTAGGTATATTTAGGAACTATTTAGGTATATAGTAATTATTAGAATGCGGTGAAACAGGTTACAATTTACTGCATTTCCAAAATAAAACGGTAGTGAGATCGAAACATGTAGATTTTGTAGAAAGTAGGACTTACGCGGATTATTTGAGAGACAAGTCAATTGCAAAATCGCCACTTGATCAAGTTGAATTTTCATTAGAAAATTCATTTAAATCCGGCTTTGAACAAGTGCAAGATGTCTCTGTTGAATCCGGACGAGAAACAGACAAGACATCAAACCCGGTTTTAATTCACGAAAATGATGAATGCGAATTTTACGAAGAATTCGATAATGCAGAAAATCTGGCGTGTTTCCTACAAAATTCTGCAGACGAATTAGGGGAGGACCCAATTACCTATTTACAAGCACTGGCTTCGCCAGACGCAGATGCTTGGTTAGAAGCAATTGAAACGGAGTTTCAGTCTTTGGAAAATTGCAACACCTGGAAAATCATTCCTCGAAATACGGTACCGAAAGGTGTGAGGGTAATGAAAACTAGGTGGGTTCACAAAAAGAAAACGGAGGCAGACGGTTCAATAAGATATAGGAGCAGACTTGTAGTAAAAGGCTTTGCCGATAATAATAAGTATGATATATCTGAAATCTACGCTCCAGTAGCAAGATTACCAGATGTCAAATTTTTATTAATACTTGCAGCCAAATTCGATTTAGATCTTGCTCAGTACGATGTAAAAACGGCTTTTCTAAACGGTTCCTTAGACAAACTCGTATATATAGAAATTCCCGATGGGTATGCAGAATACTTACAAACCGGTGATGATATAAAGAGTCATAGTGTATGTGAAGTACACAGAGCTCTTTACGGTCTTAAAGTGTCTCCAAGGAGATGGTTCATAAGATTCCAGGAGGCTGTGGAAAGAATGGATTTTAAACCCTATCCTTTCCAACCCTGCCTGTTTGTTTGGAAATCCGGAGATCAAATTGCTATAATGTTGCTATATGTCGATGATATTTTACTAGCAACAAATAGTAATCAAAAACGCAAACAAGTAAAATCTATATTAGAAAAGGAATTCTCGATAACTGATCTGGGAGAACCAAGAAAATTCCTAGGATTAGAAATCATACGAAACCGGAGGAACAAAACTATCGGTCTTACTCAGAGGTCTCACATAGAATCGATGTTAAAGAAATTTGACCCTCATTGTGATAGAACGGTGTCTACACCAATGATTGTTGATAGGAATGGAGTCAATGAAAAATTGAAACAACCCGGTGACTTGAATTCGATTCCTTACCGACAAGCTATTGGATCATTATTGTACATACAAGGGGGAGTCAGACCAGATATTTCATATGCTACTAATATTCTGAGTAGACGACAGTCAAATTTTACGATGGAGGACTGGCAAGCAGTAATACGGATAATGAGATATTTAAGAGGTACGAAAGATTTTGGACTTATGTTCTCCGATAAGGGGGATGGAATAGATTGTTACGTGGATGCATCCCTAGGTAAGTAACATCATAATCCGGTGGATATCTACTGATGATCAAATTGCAGACACACTGACGAAGTCACTGAACAAATCGAAATTCATTAAATTTAGGAATTCGATGTTATTCCAGCACTAATCGGAATGTGTGTATGTGAATTGTACTGTTGCAGATCGAATTGAATGAGAAGGTTTCTTCTCATTCACTCCCTCAATTCTCACAATCATTACTAAACCCGGAGATACGCCTAAATACGGTGAAGTGCCTGGATGGAAGCTTGGAGGGGAGTGTTGGAATTACAACATCCATCAGCACTCCATGAAATCCATCCGACAGAATCCGGAGTGGTGGCAGGACTGCGTCTGGAGCGGCGAATCTCGTTTGGCGGCCATTCTCGTTCCTGCTCTAAATGATGCTATGCTAAATATCAAGCTTTACGTTAAGAATATTGTAACCGGCTTATTAAAATTGTTTATGCTAGGGATACGTAAGGAGGGGGAAATTGGTAGCTTGAGATGTGAACATTTATCACATAAATCATGCGCTTTCCAACGAGTGGCGAACGATTTCTGTGCGATGAAAACTACTGAAGTTCCATTCCCCTAGCAACGGCTGGGTTGTGCGTAAAAAACACTGAAATTTTGACACAAATTTTGCGTGAGGGAAATGTTTGGTTGACCCCCCAGAGCAAAGACATATCCATGTCAATGTAAAACTCTCCTTACAAACGACCCGGTCTTAAAATACCTTGATTTCTCCGAACCATTCATACTCAATACCGATGCCTCTGGTATCGCTCCAGGTGCCGTACTGTCACAAAAAATTGACGGACAAATTCACCCGATAGCATATGCTAGCCGCACCTTGAACGACACCGAACGAAAATGTTCCACAATTGAGCGTAAATTACTAGCCTGCGTTTGGGCATGCCAATATTTTAGACAGTACCTGTACGGAAGAAAATTTACCCTCGAAACTGACCATCAGCCCCTTTCATGGTTACACTCCTTAAAAAAACCCAAATTTGAAATTGTTCAGATGGAAACTTCGCCTGGACGAATTCGATTTTAAAATCAAATATAAAAAGGGCAAACCTAATGCCAATGCTGATGCACTCTCCCGAATAGAAATCCATACCAAAGAAACCGTACAAAACTTAAAAGAAACGTCCCCCTCTTTCTTTGTAAATTTAGACGAAGGAGACATCGAAACCATACACTCTGACAAAGAAGGAAAAGACATTGCTTTAATACCCATAGAAGATAGCACTGTAAATCACTGTAAACACCAAATTATCATCGACGTTGGAGAACAATTTGACACTGTAGCAAAAGTTGACCATTTATTCCAGAACGATAAAACCCGAATAACTGTAAAATTCCCCCAAAGGAATTTAGAAGAAGAGATCACAAAATTTATCATTGAATACTTGAAACCCGAAACACCTTATGGACTATACTTTGAAACCAATATCTACACTATATTTGCTTCAATACTCATGGAAAAATTCAAATCCTCAGAACAGAAACTCACGAGACACACCAAGAAATTATTAGACGTAACTGACAAAGAAGACCAAACCAATATTATACTATACAACCACAGAGAGGAAAGATTCCACCGTGGGATAACTGAAGCATACGAGCAAAGAAAAACGAAATTACTTCTGGCCGAATCTCAAAAACGACATAACAAACATCATCAACCGATGCGAAATTTGCCTAAAAAGTAAATATGAACGGAAACCATTGAAACCCGCATTCAATATCACTCACACCCCCGCAAAACCTATGGAGACCATTCACGTAGGTACCCTGACAATAGAGAGACAAAAATTCCTCACCATCATCGACAAATTTTCAAAATATGCACAAGCTTATGTATTAAAATCGTTGAACAATATAGAAATTACTAAGAAACTTTTAAATTTCGTCTCCCACCATGGGAACCCTGCAGAAATCATCATGGACAACGGAAATGAATTCGGCTCATCACTATTTAAAGAATTCTTAAAAGTCCAAAATATAAAAGTCCATTACACTAGCACTCAAAACCCAAACTCTAACTCCCCGATAGAAAGATTCCATTCAACCCTTATAGAGCTGATTAGACTAATGACAGAAAGCAATGAATTTCGAAACACCTCAATAAAAGAAAGGATGAAATACGCCATAATATCATACAACAATAGTATTCATACCAGCACGGGTATGCCACCCTATTAGATAATAAACGGCACATTTAACTCTAAATCCCCAATTCCACCTGACATAGAAGGAGAACTGACTAACATGTACGTTTCCGAACATAAAACCAAAGTACAAAAACTTTAGGAAATACTACGGAACAAACAATTAGACATGAAAGGGAAAACTATTGACAAACTTAACAAAAATTGTGAAACCACACTACCCGATCTACCACAAGAAGTTTACTTTGAAACGAAACAAATACAAGACAAGACCAAAAATAAGTATATCAAGGAAACAATAAACAGTATCGATCATATCCGTAAAACGGCAGAAATAGTGCCGAGACACCACAGCACTCGTACAAAAATCCACACGAAAAACATAAAAAGACCTAGAGCCCTGAAAGAAAAACAACTACAGAAATAGTAGAAGATTCACAGAACGAAATAGATCAACCCGAAATTCTAGAACAAAAACCCACAAGTAAATTAAATATAACATTATATGAAGACGACTTAAATTCTATCAAAGATACTAACTGGTTCAATGACCAAGTTATCAATGCTTTTATGGAGCTGATTAATATTAGAAGCGAAAACAATAACACACTCCCCAAAACCCACGCATTCAACACATTTCTTTACATCTCGTATTTGAAGAATTACAACCGCGTTAAAAATTACACGAAAAATACATTATATTGGTCCCCATCCACGAAGCCTGGAGACTACTGTAGACTTGTAGCCGTAAGACCCAAAACGAAAACTTACTATTGAATATTATGATTCACTGGGAAACAACGGACAAATACTACTAGATACAATATTTCAGTACATTAGAGACGACTGGAAAGACAAACACAACAAAATACTAGATCGCGCAGAATGGACATTAAAAACAGTAAAACCAATTCCTTTACAAACACACTCCTACGACTGTGGACCATTCGTTTGTAAATTCGCGGACTTGATATCACAAGATAATCCACTAACAGTAGATCCAACTACACTAAGAGACTACATATATAATGCTATAACTAAAAAACGACTATAATATTGATTACAGGTTAATTTCGAGCGCCTTGGCCGCCGAAGTTATAAAAATATCAACAGTAGTGGAGGATTACTCCCTATCATCCTCGGACCGGCGTACGTAGAAACGGACGAACACTTACTTGTAATACAATATGACCTTAATGACATATACTCCCCACTACATGAACTGTCACTCACATTTGAAAAATTTAAAAGAAAGTTAGAAGGACATAAACTGACACCTACTCTCAACGAACACACGAAGACTATGGAATCCACACTAAATCTTGCGAACGAGAAACTTTCAAACTTGCGTCTCAGAAATGACATAAAATCAAATAAACGAAATAAAAGAGGCCTCATAAATGGCTTAGGCTCTGTTGTAAAATTCATAACAGGGAACCTCGATGATCATGATAGAAAGAAATACGATAAACTCATTAAACAACTAACTGCAGAAAATAACTAAAACTTGATTTGCCTCGAAAAGGAACACCATCTTGTAATAAATCTAATTAAAAAATATAATGACACCATCGCCATTCTAAACCATAATAACCAGGCAATAAAAAATAAACTAACAGGAAATATTTTTGTCCCCTTTGATAAAAAATCAGCATTCTTGCGTGAAGCCACGGCGCAAATGATAATAAACACCAACATGATAATTTCACAACTAAGAGAAATTGAAACATCCCTTACATTCTGTAAACTAGGTATAACTCACCCTAATGTAATTCCCCTCCAAAACCTTGAAGCAGAACTCGAAAAAATCCAAAAAGATAATCAAGCAGACAGAATAAAATTGTTTAATAACACAATCGAATATGAACTTAATTCCAAACTAACTTGTTCACTCCACGAAGACCAAATAACTTATATTGTAAGTCTCCCTGTATATAAAGATGTGAAACTAGAATTATATTTATTACAACCGGTACCAATCTTAAAGGGTACTGAATATGTAACCATACTACCTAGATAAAAGTATGTCTTAGTAGATAAGGAAAAGAGAGTTTTATATGCTACAAATGATAAATGTTCCACTGACCACTATCACCACTATTATTGCAACTATGAAAAGCTTTGTAAAGACACGTCCAAATGTTCACAAAACATAATTCAAAATAACTCCCTGAGGGAATGCCTCTTCACAACCATTACGATCAGAGATCCCTTTTACTCCATAGTACCAGAAACTGGGCATATCATAGTAGCTGTGATAGAAGATCCCGACCCGAAGGAAATATTTTAACTCGCGTTAAAGGCACTTGGATTATAAAACCCTCTTCAGATGAAATTTTAATCAACAACAAACCAGTTATGACAAAAGGTTCAATTCAAGGAACATTAAGAATCCATTTAATATCATCCGGTGAAATAAACAATTTAGATTCCAGTCCCTTAAAATTAAGCATAAAAGATTATGCTTATATTCCAAGTATCAACGAACGTTTGCCGTCTCTCCTAGAAAACAACTTAGGTGTTAGCCACAAATATGTAAACCTACTAACAAGCCCCCTTTATGGACTCATTGCCCTTGGTATAATCCTTTGCATACTCAACTATAGGCGTAAAAAGTGGAGACAAAACAAAATGCAAGATCAACCATTAACACAATCTTTGAATACTCCGTTGCAGTTCATCGTTCAGTCCCCAAGCTCAGCAGAAACGACTCACTAACTGACTCATCCCCTGACTTCGCTCTACGGTGGGAGGAATTATGATCGCATTTCCCGGGACTTCCTTCTCTCAACACTCCGACTCAAAGGATGACTCATCCCTCTCACCGTGGGAACCTCTCATTTTTCCACAACTACGCCGCTCGCTCACCTTCTATCAGCAACGCCGATTCAGCATCTCGCTCAGCGTCCCACACAGTGAGAATTCCTTCAGAATCTATAAAACCTCGAGGAGCCCCCCTCTCGGCACTCACTTCTCACCACGTTGTTCTGTAGCTAATATCTCTCTCACGTCAACTTTGTAAAAAACAAAAATAAAAGTTCTTTTTAAAACGTCTCTTGTTAAATAAACAAATTTAATATATATATATATATATATATATATATATATATATATATATATATATATATATATATATATATATATATATATATATATATATCCTAAGAAAAAGCCCAAACTTCAGGAATCGTTTCAGAATGCCTGAAAACGGATTTCAATGAAGAAATTTCTGAAAAATTGTCTAATAGTGTACTTGAGATGTTTCCCTATAATTGCACAAAAAATCTTGTAAAACATTCCTCCTAAAATACACAAACGTGAAATTATTATTAATTCGCGCCTAGATAAATAATCTGTCGTTAATATTTAGAATTTGGCAAACGCTTCCAAGGTACCATTTCAACACTGATTCCTTTAATAATTCTACTAGCGTTCATAGCATAATATTCTTCCTCCAGTTTACGAATACATATGCGAATAATGGGTGAAAATTTGTCTTCAGGGATTTCTTAACATCTAGTTGAGCACGCGGCTAAAAAACAAAATCTGCCCAGTCTGGTGTGGCACTTAACTTCCTCGTATCCGTTGTATAAATTATACTTATCATTGGAATGTTTAAAATATCCTCAAAATATGAATCATTCAATCTCTGAAAATTTGAAAGAAATCAGCTGAAAAGTGTAGAAGATATCCTTGTTAACAGGATTTGTGGTTCGTGCATGTGGAACATACCTACATATTACAGATTATGATCGTGATGAAACTCATAAATAAGGGCTTCCAAACTAGTACTACTGCTACTATACTACATTGCAAGGAACAGCAGTAATATGTTCACTTACCATGTTGACTTGGCAGGCTCCACGGATGATCTTGATTTAATTAGCAACTTATCAACTAATTTGTGACTGTTGCGTGACTCAGGTGACGAGTTGAAGACTCTAAAATTGTGTTTCTAATACCTTGCAAAGTACTGAAGGTAAATTGCCAAATGGAATATGTATGTTTGAACCATAGTGTGTCCTGCACCAGACACCAATGAATATGCAGGTCCACTAAGTGGCTATACCAAGGGGGAGTCAATTTAGTTTTCAATGAGAGTAAGCTGACTTGGTTATGGACATTTATCACAAAAACATTTCAAAATGGCTTCAAACTACTATTGTGAATGATAATGATTTGGCGTGACTATACAACAGAATTCGTGAGTTTTAGTTACTACATGATCTACAGCACAATATGATATCCACAACGTGACTATTTGAATACCTGCACGAATTTAGCAAAGTGAAAATGACTTTCCCGGGGTGATTAGGTATGCCTGTAGTTGGCGAAACGTGACTCTAATGATGTATCTTGCAAAAAGCGTGACTTTATCATAAAATGATGCCTTCAGGCCAAGAATAATGTCTATACTTATCAAACAATAAAAACGTGATACTGGCCATAAACAAAATACGGCTAAAATAGCAAAAAAAAAAAAAAAAAAATTGAATTTTTTTCAAAATTTGGCTCTAATGAGCAAAATGCGCCTTTAGGCACAAAGTGTCTAATGTGAAAAACAACAAAACATTTACAGATAATATAAGAAATAATGGCTGTTGGGAAAAATAACGCCTTTAATGGAAAAACCGTGACTATCTGTTAAATCGTACCCACTTGGCAGAGAATAATGTATTAAGATAAAACTGGTCTTTAGATCAATGGAAATAATGTCTACAACAAAAATCAATGACTCTTCTCGAGTTTGTGACTCATATATGAACGTGTCTTTCAATATAAAATAATGGATTTCAATATAACTGACTTCAAGTCATGTAAATTACTATCTCACACAAAAATAATGTCTTCTGGTGGAATCATGGCTCATATAAAAACGTGTCTTCGATTCACAAGAATTAATGTCTTTGATAAAGGAAATGACTTGAAAGCGGCTATTGCTGACCCTAAGTGCTCACAAGCATCAGTAAAAGGAAATAACAACTTTCGTGTTATTATTGAAGTCGAAAACAACATCGCTTTGGAAGACGGATCACGGAACATTGCATCGCTATTGAGCCTCTTCCTATCCAACCCTTTCGTCCCTCAAGGTAATCCTTTCGTAATCGTTCCAATCTATAATAATTTCGTAATACCTTGAGTACAGTTTCGTTTCATATCAGCGTACATACATCGTACGGATAATTTTTTAGTCAGCACAGTAAAATATCACGAACAATTTCGCCATTGATCCTATTTGTAGTACACTCACTTCGATTTCGTTTCGATTATTGCATTTGCGTTGGATATTCGCATTACATTTTGTTTCATTGATTCAATACCAACATACATTATTGTTTTCTTCGTTTTATTCATGTTGTGATGCCTATTTCTCGTTATTTTGACTAATTTTTGTATTTGTTTCGTACTTTATTGTTTGTAATCGATTATTGAAACTCGATAACCATGGGTAAACCTAAAACATCGATTCTTTCCACCCTTTACAAGCGTAGAACAGTTATTACGTCCCGATTGGACAAATTTGAATTGTTTTTGGAAGGTTTAGACCCTCAAAATATTCCGATTGGTGAATTTAGAATTAGATTAAGTAAAATTAAGGATACATGGAATGGTTTTCAGACCATCCAATCAGAGATTGAAGAACAAGTTGATGATCCCGATTCGATTATTATCGAAAATGAGTTGCGGGATAAGTTCGAATCGAAATATTATGTCGTTGTCGCTCGTGGGGACGAACTGTTTTCGCCAGCCCCGGATCATCTCCCCCCTCCACAATCGCCTTCGAGTACACCTTCCGATGTTCGTTTGCCGCCAATTAGTCTCCCGACATTCTCTGGTCAATTTGATCAATGGACAAGCTTCTTTTCGATGTTTAAGGAACTCTTACATGAAAATCGGCTCTATCAAGACCCGATCAAGTTGAAATATCTCAAGAATTCGTTGCGCGGAGAAGCTTATGCAGTTGTCGAATCCTTGGAATTGACTGCAAATAATTATTTCGTTGCGATTCAACTTTTAAAGGATCGTTATGACAATCCAACTCGTGCTGTTTTGAAGCATGTTTTGATAAACAGTCAGCTACTAATATTAGATCGCTTCTTGATACATCACAAAAACATATTCGTTCATTGAAAGCCCTTGGTCAACCTACTGACGCTTGGGATACACTCTTGATTCATTTGATTACAAACAAACTAGATGCCGTTACCTATAAAGAATGGCAAAACAAAATTCCTCCAAAGGAATTACCCGATATCAAATTGATGTTTGAATTTTTGGAACATCAATGTCAAGTTTTGGATGCTTTAAATTTGAAATTGGATATTTCCCTTCATTCAAAAAACCGTAATAATTCGAATTCGCACAAATCTGATCGAATCAATAATCCTTCTCGTTGTTTTCTAATTGAAAATACAACATCAAACCCTTGTATTCTTTGCAACTAATCCCATCTTTTGCACAAATGTCCCAAGTTTGGGAAAATTACAGTTTATGAAAGATTTTCCTATGTAAAATCTAATCAGTTGTGCATCAATTGCCTGAAAAAATCGCATCGAGTTTCAGATTGCAAATCATCTTATCGTTGCAATGTTTGCAAATCTAATCATAATTCGCTCTTGCACCGAACTCAATCATTTGAAAATTCTTCGAATTCTATCGATACTACAGCGCATACTGTCGCTCAGATGTCTCCAAGTAGTGATCAAAACCATGCTGATTCGAATCCTCATTTGGTAAATCCTGTTACTTACACCTCAGTTGTTAGTCAACCTTCTGTTGTCTTACTTTCTACGGCTAACGTTCTGGTGTACAGTTCCAATGGAAAACAAATAACTTGTCATGCCCTCCTTGACTGCGGATCCCAATCCAGCTTTATGACTGCTGCTGTCTGCGATCGCCTTGGATTGAAGAAAAGACCAATTATTAACATGTCGGTTAATGGCTTCGTAAATTCTTCGCACACTATCTGCAGTCACACTGAGGCTAAAATTGCGTCGAAAGTTTCTAATTATTCTCGCACTGTGGATTTTTTAATCGTGCCTAAAATCACTGATTATATTCCAAAAATCAATTTTGACATTAGAAACTTGTTTTTGCCTTCAAACATCGTTCTCGCTGATTCCAATTTCCAGAATCAAGATGAAATTGAACTGCTCATTGGAGCAGATATATTCTGGGAATTAATTGGCGCATGTGAATTCCAGTTACCCAATTTCTCGTTGACCCTCCGAGAAACTAAGCTTGGATGGATATTTGCTGGAAAGTCTACTGTTTCCTTGACAACACATTGCCATCTTATTTCTAATGCCACTCTGGAATCCCTCGATATGTCAATTCGTAAATTCTGGGAGGTTGAGCAAGTTGAACCCTCTTGTGATTCATTCAAGTTCACCCCAGAGGAACGAGAATGCGAGGATCATTACAAATCGACAGTTTCTCGTAATCAAGATGGAAGATATGTGGTTCGAATACCTCTAAAAAATTCTCCAACATTGTTGGGCGATAGCAGAGAAATAGCCGTTCGCCGATTTCATGGTTTGGAAAAAAGATTCGAGCAGAATCTCGAATTGAAAATTCAATATCAAAATTTTATTGATGAGTACATCGCACTTGGTCACATGAAAGAAATAGATTCTTCTGAAATTAAAGATTCCAATGTTTACTTCGTTCCACATCATCCTGTATTCAAAGAGTCTTCTACTACAACTAAAATTCGTGTTGTTTTTGATTTTTCTTGCAAAACTACATCTGGATATTCGTTGAATGACATTTCATCTGTTGGCCCTACAATTCAATCTTCGCTGTACTCTTATCTAATCAGATCGAGAACCTATCCTATTTTGATTTGTGGTGATATCGAAAAGATGTATAGACAAGTTCTAATTGACCCTGATCAAACACAATTGCAGTTGATTGTTTGGAGGAATTCCCCAAAAGAACCACTGAAAATCTATCGCTTGTTGACTGTTAGTTATGGCAATAGCAGTGCCTCTTGGCTTTCAACCCGTACCCTTCAACAGCTTACTATAGATCATCCTTACCCTCGATCATCAGAAATCATTCAAAATCACTTTTATGTTGACGATCTTATCACTGGTTGTAGAAGTGTTGAGGAAGCCAAACACCTCCGTACTGAAGTATCTGCACACCTTGCACTTGGGGGACTCAACATTCGAAAATGGTGTTCCAATTCGTTGGAATTTGTTAACTCCATACCTGAAAGTGATCGCGAAGTGCAATCCTCTATTTCATTTGATGATTCCTGTGTTCGTACACTTGGTCTAATCTGGTTACCCACTGAAGATAGTTTTTCTTTTTCATTTGATCAAGTTAAATTTGAAGACCGCGATTGCCAAATAACGAAAAGACATTTATTTTCATCTATTGCAAAACTTTTTGATCCTATTGGTTTGTTGGGACCCGTCATCGCAAAGGCTAAAATCTTGATGCAAGATTTATGGCGCCAAGAATATGACTGGGACGAACCTTTATCGTCCTCTCTTTGTAAAAAATGGAAAATTTTTGGGCGTAGTATGGTTGCTCTGAAAGAGCTCCGAATCCCTCGCCAATTGGTGATTGGAGAATATGCTCGTACCGAAATCCATGGATTTGCTGACGCTTCTACAGTCACATATGGTGCCTGTGTTTACCTGCGTTCAATTGATTGCAATGGAAATGCTATGACTCGACTTATAACTTCTAAATCTCGAGTTGCACCCCTAAAATCTCAAACACTCCCTCGTCTGGAACTGCTTGCTGCAGTCCTTCTCGTGAACCTAGTGAAACAAGTAACTCCTTTGCTCAGCAACTTCAGAATAGATGACACCTTTTATTGGACAGATTCTCGCGTTGCTCTATCATGGATCAATGGTACTCCGTCCAAATGGACAACGTTTGTCGCTAATAGAGTCTCGAGAATTCAGGAATTCTCACAACCTGACCAATGGAGGCATGTACCAACTCAATTCAATCCTGCTGATCATATTTCTCGTGGTTTATACGCTGACCAACTTATGGACAATACTCTCTGGTGGTATGGTCCACATTGGCTTTCTCAAAGTCGCACTATTCAAAACTATGGTAATTTTGATGCCATTCTTGATGAAGAATTACCTGAAGTGAGTAAGCCCAAGCTCAATGCCCTTATTGGTGCAAATTTCGTCTTAAACAAACCCCAAACCTCTTGAACAAGGAATGGGCAACCTACCGAAACCGCGCGTGGAGCCATCAAGACCCTTTTACTACTGTGGATTAGACTTCGCTGGTCCCATCATGATTCGTAGTTCAAATTTAAGAAATGCATCTCGTTGTAAATCATACATAAGTTTATTTATTTGTTTGTCGACTAAAGCAATTCATATTCAGTTAGTTGAAGATTTAAGTACTGATTCCTTTTTGGCTGCCTTCAAATGTTTTATGTCTAGGCGTGGAAAACCACACACAATTTATTGTGACAATGCAACTAATTTTGTAGGTGCTAGCAATGAACTTGAATCGTTAATGAATTTGTGGTTGTCAGATACCCACAAGAACACCATTGTAAATTTTCTTGCTAAGGATTGTATTCAGTGGAAATTTATCCCTCCTAGGTCACCTAATTTTGGTGGATTATGGGAATCTGGTGTAAAGCTTGTCAAAACCCATTTACATCGTATCATAGGTTCTAAAATTCTTACGTTTAATGAGCTTTATACTGTGTTGACTCAAATTGAATCATGTTTAAATTCGCGCCCATTATTCCCCCTGTCATCCAATCCTATTGACTTAACTGCCCTTACCCCAGCTCACTTCTTGATCGGAAGCAGTCTTATTGCACCTCCTGAACCTTCGTTGTTGAAAGAACAATCAAATCGCCTCTCTCGATGGCAGTTCGTCCAGCAGACAGTTCAGCATTTTTGGAACCGCTGGTCTACTGAATATTTGCAAGAGCTTCAACGCCGCAACAAATGGAAAACTACCTCTTCTAACATCGCTTGTGGAGCACTGGTACTCATCAAAAATGACCAGGCACCACCCTCTTCATGGACACTTGGCCGAGTTCAAGCTCTACATCCCGGGCCTGACGGAGTGGTTAGAGTAGTCACTCTTAAAACCACCTCTGGATTGTTCAAACGGAACGTTAGACTGCTGTGTCCTCTTCCAGTCACTGAGGACATTCCCTTTGATTCTTCTTTGAAGATCCCTCTTCAAGGTGGGGAAGATATGGATGAGCCCGTTAACCACTTGGCTCAATAAACCTCGCTTTGAGAGACTCCCCACGCATTCTGTGGAGCAAAAGCAGAACCACAATAATGTATCCCTCCGCCGCCAACATGATTCCTCACATCGCCGTTTTTGAGCAGTGTAGTTCGACATCTTCTATGAACATTTGCATTACTGTGCTGTTACTATCCCTTTTTGTAATTGAGTATTTAATACAATTTCGTTCGTTCCCATTAATTTGGTTCAATAATTTATATACAGTCCACACCAGTCCTAGGCCTTAACAGTATCATTTCTCAATAGAAAGTGACTACTTGTCTACTGTAGCAATAAAAAGGGGAAGGTAAACATAACTATGAACAATGACTTAAGATGATAATAGTGCCTACCTATAGCATTGGCCAATGTGAAAAATGTCTTATCATGACTCACGGAAGTCGCTGGGGATCTCCCAGGCGGCACAAAGAAGAAAATTTCCGTGAGTGCTAGGGGCACGGGAAGTGAAACGTGACGTGTTGGTTGTCAGTCAAAGCTATTTGTTCACCCACGTCGAGGCAGTATTAGATGTGAAACTAGGGTGACCGTATAAACCCGGGTCTCTGAAAAATGACTATGACTATTCTCCCGTGACTGGGGGACATGAAAGAGGCACCTTGCCGTGGATACTTGGGGTATCACGTGACGATAGGACTACACAAAACTTGACTCGGGGCGAGCACTGAGAAGACTGAGGAGTCGTATTCAAAGGTGGCTGGTCCTGGGGAAGACATCCGTCAGCATTGATGGTAGTCCTTTTGGCCATGAAATCCACCAACAACACCCCTTTCCTGTCCCAAAACCCAGATGCCATGATCTTCCGCTCTGAAAACTCGACTTTGAATTTTTCAGTTGATGTGGAGCGGGTACGGCGCCACTTTTGGGACTGATTTTTTGTTTCTGGGGTATAGTGACGTACCCAAGTTTCGTTCCCAGTCACAATCGAGTCAAGAAATTAATGTTCCATCCTTCATTTCAAAACGGTGACGAATTTCGCGTGCAGCCGAAACGCGAGTTTGGCGATGTTCCAGAGCAAACATATTTGGTACCCATCTTGCACATAACTTCCTGTAATCCTGTTTTTCCGACAATTTCACCCATAAGGCTTCACGAGATGAATGGAAACATTTCGTGAAGGTTATCAATGGTCACCCGACGATCAGTGCGAATTTTGTGAACTTGCTTTGAAGCTCTTCAGAAAAATGAGAGATCGCGTCCCACTCCTTTCTCCGTCGTGACTGTAAGTACGACCTTCTGTAAACATCCTCTCCACTTGAAAACATGCTGACGTGACATTTCCTCAGGTACCTGAGTATCCACAAGCAGGCGATGGATTTCGGAGGCAGATTCGTGAAGCGCACTGAGGAACTTGATGACTGACCGAATCTCACATCGGCAGTAGGTGGAGCGAACAGCATCTGCGGAGGTTGACGGAATCGGTTGCTGCGGTGACATAGGGGTATTGTAACCTTATTTTCTGGACAACGCTCGTAACTCACTTCAAGTGCGTAGAAGATTTTAAAACTGTTTAGTAGGTCGGTCGTATGCACACTGTGAGCAGGTAAAACCAATTTAATATGTTCACAAAAATATTAAATTTGCTCTTTCGTCAATAATTTATTTTATTTTTTAAATTATTAAGTTACAATTTTAATACCTAATTAATCCTACCTAAGTAAGTTTTACCCATAAAAACTAAACTGAGTCACTTTTATTTATGAATGAAACAATAAAACAATTGCGAAAATGGAATAATTTAATGTGAATAGTTCTGTGACATTTCGAGGGAACCTGCGTCGATCAGGATACAATGCTTAAATCTTTCACATTGTCTCCCTAGGAGATATGGTTTACGATGGACCAAGTCCCATCGTCCCATCTCAATGGCCCATGAGAGAGTAGAAAAAAAAAACCGTGCTCGATTTTTAAGATCGTCCGCGTCTATTCTATGATATCCAAAATTTCCTGCACAATCTAGTCCTCAAATCAGTGTTTTGTAAACTATAGGAAAGTTTGTCAGAACGGAATGCAGTGAGAAATTGTGAGCAGTGGGCTTCAGTTAAAAGGGCATTAGAGCCAGAAGATCTCCCTCGTTAGCCTCTAGAAAACGTTCGGTGTCAAGGTAATTGACCGTTGAGGTGGAGACAAAAAAATCATTGTGTCGGAAAGAGAGAATGAAAAAAGCTACCGTGTAAAGGAAAATACGATCCGACGACGTAAAATGAAGAAACATCGTAACGACCCACCCGTATCACTTTTACCAAAACAGACGTTGCCATCAAGACGGCTGAAAAATTGATGCTCACTTCGTTGTTTAGATACTGAGATACCATTATCACAAGATAGATAAGATTGGAGGAAACTATAAGAACTGATCTTCCAATGTCTTTCAAAACACACTCCTAATACACCTCCGAACCTAATGAACCCCATGAGTGAATTATTATGTGGACAGCGTTATGGAAACACCCAATAAACGTCAAAATTTTCAAAATTGAGTTATAGCGAATTTTCGTAGGAAATGAACTATTGCAATGGCTCGGAAAATTTTAAAATCAAAACTTTTGAGAAATTCCATAATTTAAATCCGTTTTGAGGCATTCTGAAACGAATCCTAGAGTTTAACGCTTTTTCATATATAAATATATGTATTCATTTATATATGCGTCCTACCAGACGATAACTCTCCTTAGGATTGAGATAAAAATTCCGTTCTCGAGCCAAAAAATCAAGCTTTCCAAACGAAAGGATGAGTTCGTTGGCCAGCACTTTTTGAGTACATTAAATTGGTCAAATTTCAAAAAATGTACTAAGCAAATCACTAAAAATGGCTAAAAACGGCTAAAAATCTTTAAAGTTATATTCTTTGGTAGAATATTGCTGAAATAAAGTTTATCAAGTATAAAATAGAACATTCAAAAAGTTATGTTCGAAATTATGCTGACAATGTACTTGAATTCAATAAAATTTGCTTAAAAAACGATAAAAACCGCAAAAAGAGCTAAAAAATCAGAACCTTTATTTGAATAGGAAATTATTATTTACAATACGTTTTTTGCCATAAAAATGGTAGTTAAAATTATTTCCATGCACTCAAAAAGCTTAAATTTCAAAACAATTTAGCATTATACAATATGATAATTTACGAAAATTCGCTCATACGATCATGCTGCTTGACTGAAACTGTTTTAGTATCAATGAATACGTCTCGTTGAGTAGAATCAGTTTCTTTAGGTCTCATTGCCTTATTTCGATTATTGAAAGAACCTTAAAAGGATAAAATAAGCGACAAACCCTTGAAAATACATTCTGAACTTCGTAAAAACCTATTAAGCGCCACATCACAAAAAATATTAATGCAATAACCAAACAGGCGTCATCATTTAAGGCTAACCGCCTTAACTGATGACTCTCATCTTCTTTTGACTTTCTGTTCCATCTCAGGGAAGGAGTTTTTATTTATTTCTATTATTTATTTTTTAATTATTACTTTTTTTCTTGATCTCTCGAATAATTATTTCGCAAATATCGAATTCCGGGAAAAGATGTAGAGGACAATATTGATAGATTCAATGGTCCTCTAGATTTGGAAATGGATAAACAGGAAAATAGTACTCTACATTCACCAAGGCTATGTGACACAAATATTACATAGTTATTAGGTATTGTAAGTTCTACATTTCGCTTTCTCGCTACCGAAGGTAGGGAACCTGTGTTCGTGCAAGAAGACGAAAAAATGTGTTTTCTTCTATCAACATTTCCATTACTTTTTGAGTTTCAGGAGATGCTGATCAACTTTGGTTCCGTGTATGTTGAGTGTCTGCCCAACGTGTGACTGAGCGGGTTAGCTCCTAGATGGCATCCTGTAAATTTCATTGCCATCGGATCAATAATGGCGTCTGCGCAAGTGCGAACATTCTTTTCTTAAAACGTCGAATTCTTACGATCTATAGGCTCGATTTCGTTCGTACATGAATTGTATTTGGTTATATTTATGTTACAGGAAAGTGTCCTATGAATTTTATTGCTATTGAGTAAGTAATCCCCATTGTCCATGCGTCAAATTGAAGTTGGTTGACTGACGTGAAACTTCGAGACTAATGGACCGATTCAGATGACATTATCAGGGATTATGTGGGTTAGCTTCTAGATGGTATTATTTCATTGGCGTCGCATCAACAATGGTGTGTGCGATAATGCAAACCTGAGTTTCTTAAGGCGTCGATTTCTTAGGATCTATCGGTCCGGTTTTGTTTCAACTTAGAGAGTGGTTGGGAAGAGGTTGTATAAAGGTGTCGTACGAATAGTATCGCGATTAGTTGTGTTGTGACTATTGCTTATGCGCAAAATTGAAATTGGTACTAATGTAAAACTCTGAAAGACTAACAGACCAATTTTGATGAAACATTCTGGCAATGTGTAGGTTAGCTCCTCGATGATCTTTTATAATTGTATAGCCATCGTATCATAAGTATGCACAACTTTTAATTTCTGATGAAGTTAATTTGGTCATTAATGGTTCTTTCAATAAACTCTACATGTTTCCACCTTACAATAAGTGAGAAAGCTTATTATACAACATGGCCGAAGTATTTTCTTTGTTTATGTAAAAATATTTCACTCAATGTTTTCAAATGTCTGAATTTTTTCGCCCTCCACTATTGCAGTTTACTACTAACCAGAAGGCACTAATTATAAGCAACAAATCGGGTAGGGACTGAAATATCTCAGTCGAGCAGCGTTTCCTTCTGAGCGAATATAATATAATTATAATTAAATTATAATATTAATATGATATTAATATTTAATATATAAATAATATTATATATATATATATATATATATATATATATATATATATATATATATATATATATATATATATATATCTTTTGGCAAAGATGTGCAGTGAAAATTACAACACAAATAAAGAATGAAAGCTTACACAATTATTACTAATATTTCGGCGTTTTCTTTTTTCAAACGAAGAGTAGAGTGATAACCCCTCTTGGCGCTATGCAGAGAGGGTAGTTTTATAATAGTCCATTAATTTGTTCACGGGTCGCATTAAAATGGTTGCAAATCTTCAAAGTCAATAGTTGTCAGGGGAAAAAAAACGGTTCAATTTTGTACAGGTTTTCACTTTGAAGAGATCCAAAAATTATCAAATACCTAATCAGTAGGTATAGACATGTAACGCATCATGTTCCATGTGGGTATTTTTCTACGCTGAATTGAACGAAAAAAAGATTACCTAAGTCCAAAAAGAGACGAGAAGTATGTACGGTTTTTGCCGATCCAAACTGACTAGAAAATTTGCAAGAATGGCAATTAGGTGTACCTATCGTTGTTCATGTAGTGTTATTTACCTAAGTACTCTTTCACGTGGAGTTGAATCAAAGAAGTCTCACACTTCCGGAGTCCAGAAAAGAAGTGGAAAATACGAGGTTTAGGTCCTAGAAGGTCCAACATTTTACAAACTCACAGACGCGGAAGGTGGACGTAGAAGGACGAACTTACGCTCTTCAAAACGTTTGCGAAGTTGGGTGAGTAGTATATCTCCTTCATATATTGAAACATGGACGTATATAATTACCTAGTTGAAGAACAAAGCACCAGTCGAAATGATTGATAAGTCGACGTTACAAGAAATTAATGTTTGCGCATGTGCACAGCCTACTATTAATTAATGGGCAATGAAATTTAAAGGGGATCGCCTAGGAGCCAAACCACACAATACCTGACAATTTCATAAAAATCGGTCCATTGGTCTTGGAGTCTGTGTCGATCAATTTTAGTTTTGCGCATCCGCTATAGTTATTACTTCACGAATCGCGATATAATTAATAGGGAATTTTCCTGGAACACTTATCTACTCCCCGAGTTTGAATACAATCTTACCAATAGATGATAAGAAATCAACGTTATAATAAATTATCGTTTGCGCATGCGCACTGACGGCAATGTAATAAATGTTATAGGAAACCGTCTAGAAGCGATCCCACACAATCCCTGAATATCTTATCAAAATCGTTCCATTAGGCTATAAGTTTTGCCTTTGCCAATGTCGCGATTTAATTCATAAGGCATTTTCTAAAACATATGCCCAATTAGCTACCGAGTTTGAATGCAATTGGACCAACAGATGATTAGAAATCGACGTTATGATAAATTCACATTTGAGCATGCGCACAAGCTACTGTTGATTTGATGACATTGAAAATTATAGGGGACCGTCTGGAGCTTACCTGCACAATCCCTGAAAATTTCATAGGAATCGGACTGAAACTTGGTATAGTTTTGGGCGTGACAAGGATTTACCACAGTCAGACAGACAGCAAGGTGAAATTGATCAGCAAGTTCTGAAACGCAAAAAGCAAGCGAAAATTTTGATTTTGAGGACAAACATTTTTTCCACTTCAATCTCGAAAATAAAGCTTCCCTGCTTTCTCTAGTGTTAATGCTTGGATCAGAAAGGAAAAGTTTTATTTCCAATTCAGGTGTTCTAAAAAGTTTGCTAATAAATCATTACATAAGCTTCCAGTGGTTGTATATTGTCATATCCAATAAAAATGGTTTAAAAATCGTGGAATTTAATAAATTATACTAAGGAGCGAATTTAAATGTAATCGCCCATGCACTGACTAACTGATTGTCTTCTACAAAACACATGTTGCAGTAGAACAAAGTAATGACTGATTCTCTCCATCAACTCCCTAGGAAGTCCATGGAAGGTAATAACCTCTCGTAAATCGATTGAATGAAATTTTACGGCTTAAGCACCAAAATATTATAACATTTAGATGCATAGAACCCCTTTGGCGAGTTGAGTAACAAAATGGCGCCCCTTCAAAATCAGCAGAGAAGGTAGCCAATTAGCTACCAATAATAATAATCGATTATTGACTCTCGCGTCGAGTCATACATATTTTTCTCATGCTTGTGTTGTACCGTACCTTCCTGGATCAATTGCAATAAACTTATTTTAAGCCTTTTTGTAGCACACTCTAATCAGCTAAATGGGATCTATAGGTTATTGTGTTCCTATTTAGCTTAAGATGCTGAGCTTTTGAAGGGTCCTCTTTGAGTCTGGATAGAACATAATTACAATTTAGGAACCATGCATTCTAATCAGAAGAGTAAGCTCAATATCTAGTTGTGTTCCAATCAAACTTGAGATGCTGAAATTTGAAACGATTGATTTCAGCGTGTGGTTATGTATAATACCTATTGAAATCTCTGTGTATTGATCTCTCCTATTGATCTGTAGCTAATTTTGTTCCTATTACACTGAGAATTCTGAAATTTGGAACGAAGCTTCTCTGGGTGAGATGTATAATTACATAAAGGGGCCTCTCCAATTAGCTGAGTGAGCTCTTGTGCTAATTTTATTCCATTTAAACTTAAGATGCCAAAATTTGGAACGTAGCCCCTCTGGATGTGGTAAAATATAATTACAGATAGTATTTCCAAAGCAATACTGACTTATGTGATTAGAAATTTTTGTGATGTTACACTGTGCTCTGTACTCACCTCTTGGACGAGCGAGCGAAGCGAGCGGTCACAGCTAGTACTCATATAAATATATACATATTGAACTCTTCTTCCGACAAGGGAAAACGCCGCAACTTCAAGTGATGCACGTTCTGATAAAATCACTCTTTATTTGGGTTTAAATTTGTATTGCGCATCTGTGCCAAAGATATACATTTATATCTCATTTGCTTGTGTAGCTTGAGTGTGCTCGCGTAAAAGTTCAGAAGATTAGTATATGTAGGCATCACCTAGGTCAACAAAAGTTTGGGATGTGATGGGGCTTCCGGATGACCAAAGAAAGCTCTTTGTTAAATTGACTGCGACTTACGTTGCACATTGACAAGAAAAAATAACGTCGTTTGACTGAATGGAACTCAAAATGTCTCATGTGATATAATTGGGAACATCATTTCTTGAGAAAACCTCTTGAATCTTAGCAATAGAAACAACATAAATAACAAACTTAGCAGTTACAATAACACTGATAGACATTTATGACGCTAACCACAAAATTATATGTTGTTTGAGAAATGAGTTTAGGCCCAACCGATTTCCATACATTTTAAATTGATTTTACTATCAAATAATTTCAATTATTTACAATATCATTAAAAACCCGGATTTTCAAAAGCTTTACTCTAAATTAGAAACTTCTGCACATCATCACGTAGGAGTTGATCATTATTTGCACAGATCATTTGCTTAATCATATCACTGTTCGTCCTTGAACAAAACTATTTGTACTGTGTCCCTTTTTTCTGTTCTATATTTATTGGGAACCCTCTACCGAGCAATATTGCGAGATTGGAATTGATAGATATTCTGTAAGATCTGTATAATCAACTTGAGGTATGCTAAATTTTAATGCTTTGGCCGTCATCATTGTAATTCATTATTCATAGGCTCTGGTTGAATATTCGTGAAAGACCTATTTCCCAAGCGCCCACATCTCCTGGGGTCCTCAGTGAAAGCAGAGTTGTTCCAGACCTTCTTTTGCTAATTAAGACCAACTTCAGGGATCCATCCTCCTTCTCAAGGAAAGTAAAACGCATACCCACCTTGAACATAAGATCGGTTGGCACCATTTCACGGGTTCAAGAGCATTGAAAAAGAACTTAACTTGCACCGTTTAATACGATGCAAATTAGGAAAATAACGATTATAGTTTTGCTCTGCAGTAAAAGAAGTTGCGGTATATTCACACCGCCGTATTCACTCCTTATTAATACCTATCGGTATTAAACCTAAATGGTTATTTCCGCTAGCAGCAATAGGAATTATATTCCTTTCGGAGGAGTCCGTCGTCGTTAAGAAGTGAAGTATCGGGGTGCTTCCATCTTCATCAGACCATCGAAACAGTACTCATTAAATAAATTGTTAATGTAAGTTCAGTAAGTGGGTTTGCAGTTTCATAATCTATCACTTTGCGTGTCAGAGTTTAGTTTATCTTTCTTGATGCATAAAGTATGAATTTCGTTTAACCAGTAATTTTTGAGCAATGTCTTTATTTTACGAGCAGAAGTTATCAGATTTGATTTTAATGTTAACATATTTGGTGATTATATTATTAGATAAACATTGCTTGTTAAATTTAATGCTAGCTTTAGTTTTATGGAGTCGTGAATTCCTGTTATCCATTTAAGCTCTCGCCCCCGGTGCTCGACTTGCTAGTGACAACAGACTCCTCCGAAACGTATGTAGGTAAATGATGATTTGAATACCAGTCGATTTTCCAACGCCTTATGGCTAAGTATCAGGATAAAACCAAACATCCTTACAAATCAGATAAATATGAGTGGTGGATGGGGCAGGGGAGGAACTGTTCGCAGTAAATTACGGAGAACATTTGGTTCCTTAAGGAAAATACTTTTGTTTCAGAGTTTGATTATATACCTGATAGCTTAGCACACATGTCACATGACTTGTATCCAATGCGTCCAGCAATAGGGGCGTCACCGACCTCGAGAAGACGCACGATTTTTAGCGAATTTCCGTGAAATATGGAGCTATAACAATAGCTCCACAAATGTTACATTTTCGAACATTTTCTTCATTGAAATCCGTTTTGAGTCATTCTGAAACGAATCCTTGTGTTTAACATTTTTTCATATATATATATATATATATATATATACATGTGTCCTTCCAGACGAAAACTCTCCTTAGGAGTGAGATAAAAATTCCGTTCTGGCGCCTAAAATCAAGCTTTCCAAACGAAAGGATGAGTTCGTTGGCCAGCATTTTTTGAGCACATTAAATTTGTCAAATTTCAAAATATCGCTAAAAATGGCTAAAAACGGCTAAAAATCTCTAAATTTATATTTTTAGCAGAATTTTAGTTAAAAAAAAGTTTATTGACAATGAACTAGAACATCGAAAAAATTTTGATGGAAAATGTCCTTAAATTTCATTAATATTTGCCTAAAAATAGATGAAACCCGCAAAAAAGCTAAAAATCCAAAATATTTTTTGAATTGCCGCAAATTATTCAGTAAAAGTTTTTTGCGATAAAATTGGTTAGTTAACAATTCCTTTTTACTTACAGTCTTCAATTTCAAAATCAATTGAATAGGGTACCGTTCGATAATTCACCAAAATTCGCTCATATGATCATGCTGCATGAATCAAACTTTTTTTGCTCTGCACGCTACTACGCTCAACCACTCCCGACGTACAAATTGCCAATGTCGAAGTATTTTCACATCTCGCACTCCGGTCGGAGAGGAGTAAGTTGGTCCAGGACGGGATGCCACGGGTACTGCATTATATCTTCAGTATTAGGTCAGACACCTCACGTATCGATCTCACTTATAAACCAAACGTCAGTCATGTAACAAACATAAATAAACTTATAAACCAAGATTATAAATGAACTTTAACTTATAAAACAATCAATTAAAAAAGAACATATTCATAACTTTCAATTAACTTATAAACCAACCATTATTCATGCAACATTATGCATCACTATTTCAATTTATATAAATCACCTCCAAACTTCTTTATTGGGCTCAACATCGTGCACAGTTGCACTTCATAGGAATGCCTGATACTAATTATAATTGCATTAAACGCATATCATCAACCAAAATTTACGTAATTTTTGGCTATGATTCCGAATTTTATCATTCATATTAGGCAGTAAACCATTTAGAGAATATAGTCGTTTTTGCTATGATTCTACATTTTACCGTTAAAACTTATCAGTAAACATTTTACTAATATAATGATTCTTACAATGAATCCAAAGTTCGTCGAAAGAACGCTATTTTTCTTACATCAGCTATCAATTCGTTCGATTCAACTCAATTCACGTTTTTCCGACCGAAATGAATTTCAACAAATCTATACTCGTCACTTACCATTAAACTCTTGTCAACATGAAAAACATAGCCTTAATTTAATTCATCAGTTACCGAAATACCCAAACCACGAACATTTAGTCCCCCCCCCCCCCCTCCCCCTCACGACTCAATAAAAAACAAATTTCTTTTGGCAATCTCTTCAATTCCGTTTATTGCATGGAAATTTTGACATTAAACCGCGATTTGTGTTGATAAGTGATGATTTCGATTGTATTGATAAATGAGCTCCTCAACAAGGGGCTGCTCAAGATCAGCCTTCGACTTTCTCTTTCATTGTCGAGTTCTGTCCCTCCCCCTCGAGTTCTGTCATTCAACTTCATTTGTGTATTTTATGCACTTCCATTTCGTCTTCAAGTCATAACACTTCTTAACCTTTGACGTGTCTGACGTGTTGGCCGTTCTAAATGACTTGTGACTATTGACATGGATATGTCTTTTGGCTGGGGGTCAAGGAATTTTTCGCGACACTTTTTTTTCCCGACCGGCACATTTTCTATTGATTTTCACGTACAACCAAGGCGTTACTAGGGAAGAGTAACTCCCATAGTTTTCATAGTAGGAAAATCGTTCGCCACTTTTTGGAATGCTCTCATTTCACCACGACTTTTCATGACCTCTAAGCCACTGTAGTGTCAAGGAATGCTGATTTATTACTCTAAGTTAAAAACTAATATTGTTTTGTAACCATAATGGAATAATCTTGTGAAAAGAAGGCACTACATGGTTGGTATACAATTGAGTAGTAGGTACCAACTGGTAAGCAGTAGGTACTAGACATATCCATGATTTTGACATTTTTGACATGGATATGTCTTTTGGCTGGGGGTCAAGGAATTTTTCGCAACACTTTTTTTTCCCAACCGACACATTTTCCATTGATTTTCACGTACAACCAAGGCGTTACTAGGGAAGAGTAACTCCCATAGTTTTCATAGTAGGAAAATCGTTCGCCACTTTTTGGAATGCTCTCATTTTACCACGACATTTCATGACCTCTAAACCATTGTAGTGTCAAGGAATGCTGATTTATTACTCTAAGTTAAGAACTAATATTGTTTCGTAACCATTATGGAATAATCTTGTGAAAAGAAGGCACTACATGGTTGGTATACAATTGAGTAGTAGGTACCAAATGGTAAGCAGTAGGTACTAGACATATCCATGATCTTTTGTTTTTCCCATCAAGGGAGAAATTAAAATGCTTGATTTATAAGTAAAATTCCATTAAAAACCTGATAAATTTGATTCTCCACACAAAATGCAATGCTCCTTTCATTGTCATTTTTAAATTAAGATTTTATGCATGTGTAAAAGTATAGCAACAAATTTTGAGGGGGTTTGCCTTTTCTTTTCCCCTTCGTCGATTACAAAGGTTAATTATTGGAAATAATAAACCAAAACTCTAAATTCGTGGCTTTGTATGGATTTCTTGCAAACGTTTTGCAAATTTCTTGTGTCAATTCCTTGTAAACAATTGAGATAAAAATTCGTTCTTTCGCCAAAAACTCAAGCTTTCTAAATGAAAAGATGAGTTCGTTGGCCAGAACTCTTTGAGCACATAAAATTGGTGACATTTTAAAAAATGTTCTGAATAAATCACTAAAAATGGCTAAAAACGGCTACAAATCCTTAAATCTGTATTTATTAGCAGAATATTACTCAAGTAGAGTTTAATAACTATAAAATATAACATTGAAAAATTGAAGTACAAAATTATGCTGAAAAATGTACTTGAAGTTCATCAAAATTTGCTTTATAAAAATCGATTAAAACTGCAAAAAATGCTAAAATCCAAAATCACTTTTTGAATAGCAGATTATTAGGGTGGAGGGACCAGTGATTGACTGGGACCCGGTGATTGACATCTCACCAAGAAGTTTTAATAATAAGGCATTTTAAAGTGTTTTACTGGCTTGATGCATTTGAATTTTTAGGCAAAATACCTTCACAGTTTCTCCACACAAAATGCAACGCTCCGGCACTTTGGATTATTATTAACTCGAAAAGTGAAGGTTTTTGACATGGATATGTATTGACATGGATATGTCTTTTGGCTGGGGGTCAAGGAATTTTTCGCGACACTTTTTTTTCCCGACCGACTCTTTTTTTCCCGACCGACCCTTTTTTCCCGACCGGCACATTCTCTATTGTTTTTCACGTACAACCAAGGCGTTACTAGGGAAGAGTAACTCCCATAGTTTTCATAGTAGGAAAATCGTTCGCCACTTTTTGGAATGCTCTCATTTTACCACGACTTTTCATGACCTCTAAGCCATTGTAGTGTCAAGGAATGCTGATTTATTACTCTAAGTTAAAAACTAACATTGTTTTGTAACCATAATGGAATAATCTTGTGAAAAGAAGGCACGACATGGTTGGTATACAATTTAGTAGTAGGTACCAACTGGTAAGCAGTAGGTACTAGACATATCCATGATCTTTTGTCTTTCCCATCAAGGGAGAAATTAAAATTTCCCTAGAAAAACTTTCCTTAGATTGTAGGTCTGTTTAGTCGAACCTTATTACAGTTGCTAGGTTGTCCATAACAAGAACGTGTTTACGAATAAAAAGTTCAGTTTTGTGATAGATTTCAATTGTGTTTATCTACTATTTATCAATCTCCATGTGATAAATCCGCGTTTTGCGGTCATTGAGGTTTTGTTATGGAAGATTTTAGCATGTAGACAAGATTACGGCTAAAACGTGACACAACTCGGTTTTGGCTGGGGGTCAAGGAATTTCTCGCGACACTTTTTTTTCCCGACCGTCGTTTTTTTTCCCGACCGACACTTTTTTTCCCGACCGGCACATTTTCTATTGATTTTCACGTACAACCAAGGCGTTACTAGGGAAGAGTAACTCCCATAGTTTTCATAGCAGGAAAATCGATCTCCACTTTTTGGAATGCTCTCAATTCACCACGACATTTCATGACCTCTAAGCCATTGTAGTGTCAAGGAATGCTAATTTATTACTCTAAGTTAAAAACTAATATTGTTTTGTAATCATAATGGAATAATCTTGTGAAAAGAAGGCACTACATGGTTGGTATACAATTGAGTAGTAGGTACCAACTGGTAAGCAGTAGGTACTAGACATATCCATGATCTTCTGTTTTTCCCATCAAGGGAGAAATTAAAATGCTTGATTTATAAGTGAAATTACATTAAAAACCTGATAAATTTGATTCTCCACACAAAATGCAATGCTCCTTTCAATGTCACTTGACTGTGGGTGCGAGGATTGTTTTCACGTAATAGTTTTATATATCCTACGACTTAGTACAAATTTTACATTTTTAACTTTTTCAGCGACTCTTCAACAAATTTCAATCTTTTTTCAGCATATATATTGTTATATCTTCATTTTATATTGATAGGTAACTAGAGTTGACTCCATTACAAACTGTTCAAAATGTTTATAGATACCGTTTTCATAAAACTTGTTACTTCTTTGGGTTGAGTTGTAGAATATATTCAAGTGCTTTTCCAACTTGTGCTATCTTATCTAAAATTAATAGAATGGACACAAGATTGAACGTAAGTACAAAACATATATATATACACTCGTGGCACCTGACATTCCTGGTGATCTAGAATATGACATATTAATGAAACATTAATTTAGACGATCATTTGGCACCAGAAAAGAATCCGCTCGTGGCCCAACACTATTTCTTGTCAACTTATCAAAAAGAGGGTCAAACAATAACGGAATATGTAGCAGCCTTGCGTCGTGATATCATAGATTGTCAATTCACCGTTAAATGTGCTTGTGACCCCCCAACGGAAATACCCGCGACAAATCTCTTTCTCCGTGCACAATTTATTAGAGGCATCAAAGATATTTGGATAAAAGAACAAATTCTCCAATCAAACCTCACCGATTTTAATAATATTTTGTCAAAGGCACTTGAAGCATCTAAGGTAGACAGTCTTGAATTGTCTCAAAGACATTCTCCATCACCTTCCATTAACGTTTTGGAAGATATCAATAAAACAATGTTCAATAATACCAATTCCGACAGAAAAATCTACAATCAAAATTTCAAACCACAATTCAAAGGCAAATTAGATTATCGTAAACTTGGAATCAACAATATATGTTTACGATGCGCAAAAAGTAATAATTTAGTCAAAGATTGCAGCATAGATCCAAAAAAAATCAAATGCACTTCATGTCTTACATATGGACATGTGTCCAAAGTTTGCATAAAAACCCTACTGAAATCAAAAGTCTAATGATACAAATCAAATAGATGAAGTTGATGACAATAATTATGAATATTTAGGGGTACATCAAATCATAGACGTTTTTGATCAACGAAGCACTGGTGAAACCACTTCAGACGTGAAAAAATTCTACACTACCGTCAAAATTGAAAATCAAAACCAACGTTTTGTAGTAGATAGTGGGGCAGGCTAAACATTGATTCCCGAGTATGCATTCAAGAATTTGAACTTGAAACAACAACTACAACCAACAAACATAGCCTTTAGATCATATACTGAAAACATTTTTGTACCCCTAGGAAAAGTACGAGTCAGTGTGGAATATAAGGGTAGGAACTCGACTGAGGAAATGTATGTAGTTCCAAACAAATATGACCCTCTTCTAGGAAGATTATTGATAAGACATCTTCGAATTAACCTAGAACATATTGACCACGAAAACTCAAAGCATCATGAAACAAACGTAATTCAAACAAAATTGTTACACCCAGGTGATAATATGTTGGACATCGAAAAACTCTTTCGGGACATTATCATTTGAAAAAAAAAAAAAAAAAAAAAAAAAAACACGCTGCAAAATATTACACAAAGGTTTATTATTTATGTATGAGACAGCCCTTCTACGTAGATCTCTGGTCCATAATTATTAAACGCCGCTTATAGTGCCTATATTTAGTATCGGAACTCGGAGCTTCGGACCTCACAAATGGGTTCAATCCATTACAGCAGCGGAATCCCACAATTTTACGCTTTTTAATATAGTTTATAAACAAAGCAATTTATTACCAAGTCATCTTTCCAACACATAAAAGTGTTACCTATACTGTATATTGATATCATTTAATTGGTCAAATTTCAAAAAATGTGCTGACAAAATCACTGAAAATGGCTAAGAATCGTTAAATTGATATTTTTTAGCATAAGATTGGTCAAATAAAGTTTATCAACTATGAAATAGAACATTCAACAATTTGTGTACAAAATTATGCTACAAACTTGAACTCAATTAATTTTGTTTTAAAAAATCTATAAAATTGCAAAAAATAGCCTAAAATCCAAAATCTCTTTTTGAATACAAGAGTATCATTTAGAATACTTTTTTTTTTTTTTTTTTTTTTTTCATAAAATTAATAGCTAACATTTTCTTTTCACTCATAAATCTCCAATTTCTATACAACTTGAAATTTACAAAAAAAAGACACTTTTTCACCTATTTTTGGCTCATAGCACCCATGGGTGTGGAGCGATCGAGCTGGCGAGAAGTTAGGACCAACTAGACCCCAAGAGGAGTCTATGTGCGAAAGAACAGATTTTTCAAGTCAATTCTAAGGCCTTTTATGGCCCGGACGGCGAACGGCGGACGGCGAACGGCGGACGACGGACGGACATTTCAAATTTGGATTCTACGCACCTTGAAACGTAAAGTGACAAAGTTTGAGGGGGGGTTATAACAATTTTTTGCTATACGATCACATAGGCTTATTATTGGAAATAATAAACCAATATTATTGGAAATAATAAACCAATATTATTGGAAATAATAAACCAATATTATTGGAAATAATAAACCAATATTATTGGAAATAATAAACCAATATTATTGGAAATAATAAACCAATATTATTGGAAATAATAAACCAATATTATTGGAAATAATAAACCAATATTATTGGAAATAATAAACCAATATTATTGGAAATAATAAACCAATAGGTTGTGTTCCAAATTATTGTATAACTCTCCAGCTGCGACCTGGTACTGAACCATTTTATATACGGGAACGAGAAGTTCCTTACGCCCTTCGCGAAAAGGTAGTACAGGAATTGGATTCATTAGAAGCAGAGGGCATCATCACTAAATGCACAACGAGTGATTTGGAGTCACCACTAGTAGTGATTCCTAAATCAGACGGGAATGTGAGGCTTTGTGTTGACTACAAAGTCGCCGTCAATGATTGCCTTGTTAACGTCAATTATCCAATTAAAAAAATTGAAGATGTTCTGAATAGCCTGCGAAATTCAAAGTACTTCTGCAAGTTAAATTTATTCAAAGCATACCTTCATCTAAAGACAAATGAACAAAGTCGTAAAATCCAGGCCATTTCAACACACCGGAGAACTTATACAATGAATAGACTTAGTTTTTAAATTAAGACAGCACCAGCAGAATTTAATCGTATCATTGACCAAATCCTAGGGGGGTTGAACAAGGTAACAGCTTATTTCGATGATATTATTGTCCATGGTGGAACGAAATATGAATGCTAGGAAAATTTGATCGTTTGCTTAAAAAGGCTGAGTGAATTTGATTTACATGTGAACAAATCCAAATGCTCGTTTTTCAAAACAAAAATCGAATATCTAGGCCACCAAGTCGAATACAACAAGATTACGAAGTGTCCATCCAAAGTAAAAGCAATTGTCGACATGCCTCATCCCAAAACAGTTCAAGAGGTACGGTCTTTTTTGGGTATGGTCACATACTACTCTCGGCTGATTCCCAATTTATCAACGCTAACGTATCCCCTTCGCAAGCTTCTCCAGAAACAAAACACATTTCATTGGTCCACAAAATGTGAAAATGCGTTCAAAAAAATCAAAACTGAAATTGTTAGTGAAAGAGTTATCGTACCATTCGATCAAAATTTGCCAGTGGTCCTAACTACCGATGCAAGTCCTGTTGGAATTGCTGCAGTGTTGTCCACATAGTATCAAAGACACTGACCGTCCGATAGCATTTGCTTCACGTTCTCTTACAGATGCAGAGCAAAATTATTCGCAATTGGACCGTATAAGAAATTTAGGTGCCCCCCCAGAGGTGCAATGGGGGCCTAAATCCTCATAAAAAGGTAGAGGAGAGTAACAGCATCCCGTCAGAGAGATACCACTCCTACTAATGAGCTTTTAATGAGCCATGTTCGGAGTAGATTAGTTTCCCAGTCGTCTGGGATCCCATCCAACGCCAAACTCAGCTGTCAATAAGATCGAGAACAGACCGTGGCGCCCATTGTTTCATCAACGGAACGCCGACGGCGCTATCTCTCGTGCTCTGACGGGAGCTTGAAGGACCTCACAGGAGGTAACTCTGTTACAACCGTGAGGCCTTGGCAATCGTTTTTGGAGTTAATCATTTTTATAACTATCTATTTGGTCGGAATTTTACATTAGTTACTGACAATCAACCAATTTCGTGCATTTTTCATCATAAATCTAAATTACCAAAAATGACATCTGCACGCCTTCTTCGCTATGCCACATTTCTATCTGGATTCGATTACGAAATTAAATTTAAGCGTGGGTGCGACAATACGAATGTGGATTGCCTGTCCATAGCTCCAATTCACCAAACTTTTACTTCATCTGACATGATCATCAACAACGAAATTCATCAAGTTTTCTCATCAAATATTCTCAACATTTCATCAATCACCAGCATCTATTAAGATGGAAACAGATAAAGATCAAGAATTGACACTAATAAAGCAAGGCCTACTCTCTGATTCGACTGAAAGTGATTATATTTTAAATGACGGCATCCTGTTCAAAAACGATCGTGTTGTGATTCCACAAAGCTTGCAGAAGCATGTTCTCACAGATCATCACTCAACTCATCTTGGAATCACAAAAATGAAACAGTTGGCCAGGCGCCATTGTACTTGGAAAAACATTGACAAAGACATTGAAAAGCTAGTCCGAGCCTGTAGAGAATGTGCTGCTGTGAAAAAAAGTTCACCCAAGGTCCCAGTACCTCACTGGGATGAACCAGCTTAAAATTGGCATAGAGTCCATATCGATTTAGCTGGACCCTTTCAAGGCCACCACTTTCTGGTTCTTATAGACGCTAAATCCCTCTGGGCGGAAATAGAAGTGAGCAAAGATGCTCCTACATCAGCCACAACCATAAATATGCTCAACAAGATATTGTCTACGCATGGCTACCCAATCGCCATGACTTCTGACAACGCCAGCATGTTTACCGGAGAAGTGTTCAAAACTTATTGTGAATCAAATGGCATCAAACAAAAATTTATTGCTCCAGGTCATCCAGCCACAAATGGGCTAGCAGAAAGGAACACTAAACCTTAAAACAGCGCCTGAAAGCAATGGCAATGGAGCCCTTGTCAATCTCTCAAAAAATTCAGAAAATCCTTCTTTGTTATCGAGCTACTCCCTTGAGCAGTGGGAAATCACCGGCTGAAATTTATCTTGGAAGACAGATTAGAATCAGACTTGTTGTCATGCGCCCATATCAAGAAACGAAGTCTAACATTGAACCTAACAAGAACACTCGTTCTCTACAAGTGGGGGAGAGAGTCCGTACTAGCATTTTAATAAATAATTCATCTACGTGGAAATTTGGTACAATCACTCGGAAACTTGGGCTCCTCCATTACATGGTGCAACTTGATAGTGGGAGGACACTCAAAAGGCACATCAACCAACCCCAGAGATCACAGACAGAGGTAGCAGAGACCGCACCACAAAGAAGACCCTCTGCACATCCCCCTGCAAAAACTGATTTTGTGCTAGATCCTTTACTTACGGGGCCCTCAACGGATCTAGAAGCGTCCAATCCTACTTATGATTCTCCTCAGTTATTCAACACTGCTGATCTTTCAATTTCTCCACAACCTACGTCCAATACCAATAGAAATGCGGATTCTTCTCGCCTGTCTTGAGACACAACACCTCCCAGGCGTTCTACCCGAATGCGTCGGCCACCCTCCTACTTAGAGGATTATGTGCGTCATTAAGTGGGGGAGAATTGTTATATCTTCATTTTATATTGATAGGTAACTAGTGTTTACCCCATTACAAACTGTTCAAAATGTTTATAGATACCGTTTTCATAAAACTTGTTACTTCTTTGGGTTGAGTTGTAAAATATATTCAAGTGCTTTTCCAACTTGTGCTATCTTACTTAAAATTAATAGAATGGACACAAGATTGAACGTAAGGACAAAACACACACACACACACACACACACACACACACACACACACACACACACACACACACACACACACACACACACACACACACACACACACACACACACACACACACACACACACACACACACACACACACACACACACACACACACACACACACACACACACACACACACACACACACACACACACACACACACACACACACACACACACACACACACACACACACACACACACACACACACACACACACACACACACACACACACACACACACACACACACACACACACACACACACACACACACACACATATATATATATATATATATATATATATATACATATTTATATGTTTTTTAATTAATGTTGTAAGTCATTCTTGATAACCTTCTTTTGACAGTAATCTAGAAATTGTAAAATCGACGTTTTCTCAGTTTTAACATTTTTTCAACATTTTCAATGATTTTTTAGGCTCATTGAATTTTGAAATTGTCTACGAAAAAATATAAATAAACATGGCCTGAGATGCGACCGATTGTGGGAGAAATAGGGCAGATATATTTCCCGTCGCATTTCATTGTCGCATTACTGACCTGTCTGTGCAAGATATGAGCAGGGCTCCTGGAGAGCGGTGAGAGCGCAGTTGGGAGTTGGCGAAGTGCCAAGCCCGTTGTCTGCAGCGGGTGGGGGTATAGTCAGGTTCTTATTCGTTCAACACCAAAGCACTTGCGTAGTTTAGTGGACGTTGGGCCCCTTGACGAATTAAAAAAATAGGCAGATCACTGTGGTGCAATCAAGAAAGGAGTCAGGAAAAGAAGTGATTGTCCATTTGTCCATATTGAATGAAAGAAGGAAGAAAAAGTAATTACCACAGTAAGCTGAGTTGCGTCGATGTTGGTGAGCCAAAGACGACCTTACGGATGGATGTATTTCATAGGCATTCTCGAACACACAATCATTACCCGATGAATCGTGTAGATGAGTGTTGATATCTCACTCGTCCATGGTGAGAGATGAAAAAAATACTGCATAATATGGACTAGATAACTGCGTCACAAGGCACTACGCGTATTTTGGTAACACAAAGGTTTCATGTGAAGACGACCGAGGGGAAAAAAAAAAAAAAAAAAAAAAAAAACACTGTGGGACGTGAAGTAATTCCACTTCTGATATCATCAGTCTTTAAATAACCAAAGAGATCAGAAATGGGTATTTGACAGAATAACACTTTATAGATAAGTATAGACACATATTTAATGGGACCTAGTTACTAAGGAGCCTGTTTAAAACTAACTGAACTTGATAGACGCCTCGTAGAGCCTCTGGGCTCTGGAGGAGATGGGATATCGCCCTATCCTCTCACAAGACTACCAACTTAAGATCGGTTTAAAATGAAAAATTCCACAGCATACGCCGTAGCATTTAGTTGTTAAGTAATTAATAATACGAGTGAATCAGGTAATGACAGTACCAATGAAAATAGTAATGAACGGTTGAAGTTACGGAGAAATTTTTTGTAGTTCAATGTTACCAAAAGTTGAAATCAGAATATTTTAAAAATCTTTCGAAAAATGTATCTTGAAGAGTATGACTTTGATAAAAATGATTTTTGAGGATCGAGCATCTAAAATGTGAAATTAATGTCTGAATTTGTTGAAACATCGTAACAACGATGGAAACAAAAACCACCATACCACCACCACCACCACCACCTACCTATTTCCATTTGTTGGAAAAAGGTTCAAGTAGTTGCTCAAAGTACTGAGTAGTTAAGTCTTCACGTAGGTACTTACATCAAAATACAAGTGGTGTAAAGTTACGCCGTTACGTTATTTGAAACTTATTAAAGAATTAGGAACTTCAATATAAATTCAATTGCTAGAACCTATAAAATGGAGAAAGCATTATATCAATCATTGAGTCGGAGAAAATCAATTTGGTATTAGTGAACGTTCAATTTCGTGTAAAGCATCTTTGTTTGTGTAAGGTAGGTGATTCCTTGAAATACAATTGAGTACTAAAACAAATAGCGATTCGGGGAAATTGAGAACTCCTATTTCCAACTATGAACTCATCAATAGGAAAATCGATGATTCAATGAGGCTCAACAGTTCAGCTAAACTAAGATACATTAGTGTTGAACCTAATTATTAGAAGCTAGTAAGGTTAAATAATTAAAACCCTCAGGAGTTCTAATATTTCAAATATTAGGAACATTTTATTTCATTTCACCATCCAGTGTTTCCAAGAATGAGTCAGAAGAGTTGAAATCTGATGAAAAAGGGAGAAATTGTTAGTTGGTTACTATCAATGGTGTGGGAGCATCAGCGCACTATATAACCTGAAATGAGTTAGGTAGAAGCCTTAACTTTGTATGTACTAACGTTCTTTACAAAATAACGACGAGTCTTTTGAAGAAATAAACGGGAACGTCACGTCGTTATTACAGCTGTTTGTCACTGACAAGAGACATTCGAGATTGGAAACACTTTTTCAACGGTTCCGGAGGCGGCTCTTTCGCGTATGTCCGACACCGACTCTAACGCGTAACTAACATGTCAACCGTTTGTCCTTACTTTCCCGCTTGAACGCTCCCTGTCGGTTTCTTAGAAGGAATCACCCAGTAACATTTCAACTTCCTAAATGTTTTAAAGGTAGAAATTTCATTCTGTGAATTAACACCCAATATTCTAGTTGGCATGAGAGAATAAATGAGAGAATCAAAGACAAACGCACCCACAGTTCAACTGATACTCGAGATTTATTCTAACAAAATTTAACATAACGTAACTTTTATTAAACGTACTGATTGACTAATAAGTGCTCAAAAAACGGACACACATACGAATACAAAAACAAACGAACGAGCGAACTTTATAAACTCGAATTCAATACAAAATTAAAGTTCGGTTCAAGATCCAGTTCTGCTAGGATGGCTGGCTATTCAAGTTCAATTCCTAACATCCTCCCACCTCATGTTCATTGGAACTTGAGCATTACAAAGCTACAAATCTCTAGCCCTGGTAGCACGACCAACGCGCGTCATTCGGCGTCTGGATATACCAGAATCATTCACCTTAGGATCCGGAAGAACGTCTTCGAATTCCTCTAATGTATCTGGGATTTCCAAATCCTATTCTTCAACAAAATTCCATCTCTACCTCCGGTGAGAATACTATCTGCAATGGTCGGGTCAGCATTCCCTTAAACGAACTCCTGAATTCTCCAATCGCTTCGTATCATCAGAACCAACAAGCACAACTTCTCCATTCCTTGGTTCCCTAAATCCCGTTCGATGTGCGTCCATTTCCGACTCCCCAAATACTCCGTACGAAAACTATCTCTCAGTTGCTGAGGTAATTTCAACCTATAATGTAGATGACGATCCATTGTTTTGTCCTCGAATGCCTCATAATAAGCAGTATTTAAACGCTCATTGTCCAGCAAAAAGGCAGCTGGAGTTAGAGCAAGTGGATCCTCTTTGATGAAGGAGTAATGGGTCTCGAATTTACCATACTTTCACATTCACAAAGAACAGTATAAAGCTCATCAAGGTCTAGACTTGATAAGCTCAATGTACGTCGAAGAAGTATCTTCATGGTTTGAACCATCCTCTCATAGAAACCACCCCACCATGAGGCAGAAAGAGGGTTAAATCTTCACTATATACGCTCAATACTAGTAAGATGAGGTGGCTTCCCAATCAAGAGCTGTAAACTCATTGTTGGCTCCATGAAAACAAGTGTCATTGTCACTATATAGCACCTTGGGTCGGTCTCTTCTAGCTATAAATCTTCACAGGGCCTTCATAAATGCATTCGTACACAGTGATGTTACCAATTTATTCTAAATGGACGGCACGAAACACTCCTCATTTGAAAAGAGCCACCCAAACTTTACGCCCATCTCGTAAAACCAATGGACCAGCATAATCCACTCTTATAACGCAGTAGCATCGGAAATACGTAATGAAGGCAAAGGGGGAGTCTCTACGTCAAAACTCTTTCCACTGAAGCGCTTGCAGGTAACACATTTCTTGACAATGTTTTGGGTTAGTTGCCGGCCTCTCAGAATCCAAAAGCGCTCCCGCAGCAAAATCCACAAAGTTTCAGCTCAAACATGACTGTTTTGACTGTGTAAATCACATACCAACCGCTGCACAACTGGAGGATCCCCAGGCAACAAGATATGAGTGGTGAATCCTCATAGAAGGATACAATAGGAAATTCTACTCATAAAACATGCGATTGGAATACACGGATTGAAGAACGCCACTTGATACTGAATTAACTATACGCCCAAGCATACAATTACAAGTCGCAAGTTTGGGTAAAAGCACTTCAATATGTGTAGTCCATGAGAGTCGGTTGTCAAATTTTAACCCCAAAAAATTTGTAGATTGATTAAGAGCTCCATTAAGGCAGAAACTCAACTCTTGGGTTTTGCCCAAGTTCAAACGGAGGGTATTAACATGACACCAATTAACTAGTGTAGAATTAGTATCAGCAATAACATCTTGTCAGGTTGAATGATTAGGTGCGTTAATAAGGGCAGTGATATCGTCTGCAAACAAAAAATATTAACAAACTTGGAAATGAAACCACCTGGACCTACGTTAATCTGTTTATTCCTGTTAAGGTCAAAACCTTTGGCCAGAATTAATATGATCAACATGAGTGTGAACGATAACATGTGTAATCATAGTAAAAATCCTTTGAAATAAAGAACAATGATCAAACCAGCTGATATAATTACAATGTAATTTGTTTTTCAATAAATTAACTTCACATCATTTATTTATTTTTTATGAACTAGTGAACTGTGAACAAGTTGGTAGTTCAATTCATTTCAAAAATTTTACTCCTGTGAGTGTTTTTAAACATATTGTCAGGTATACTTAGATAACGTTGAACCAAAGGCTCCTTTCATTAATACATATATATATAGAACACTAACTATGCAGACGAGTTATCCAATGCAGAAATAATAATGCTTTCTGTAGTCATTTGCTGTAGATTTACCGCCTACACAAAAAGTATTGTTAATGATAGATAAAGCTAAAACTAATTTAATAAAAATTAAATGAAATATTTTGCCAAACAAACAGAACATTCTAAAAAGGGGATGATTTTGTTGGACAGCATTTTTTGAAAGCAAATAAGATCTTTGATTTTGAATAATGTCCTAAAAATCACTATAACTACCTACAGGAAAAAAAAGTTAAAAATTATCAAAATTGTAGGTATTGTTAGCAGAATAAGGTTCAATAACTTGTTGGATAAGGTTCAATAACTTCAATCTAGAAGTTTAAGAATTCTGTTTACAAAATTGTGCTGAAATTCATGTCCTTGTACCTTTTGAAATACTTTTAAAAAATCGATGAAAATTGCAAACAATTACCCTACAATTGGTTAATAATGCGGAACTTAGTATTAATTTGTTATCAGGAAAACTCGCTCACCATATATAATCATGCTGCATGACTGGATCATTTTGAATTAATGAAATGTATCTGGGTACATCCCTAAATTTTGATAGACATTGCTTTTTTTAATGAAATTTGATTTAGGAAAAATACTATAAAGTTACTAAAATACTATTATCATAAGTAAATGGACTATTATGAGAGACGAAATATTCAGCGGAATAAAAATTGGAAATAGATAGTGTTTGTAATTGTAAGTATTCTTCGTTCATTGCTGAACAACGTTCCGTTGACCTTTGAAGGTGAAACTCGACCTCTTCAAAATAGGGGGCCTTCCAAGACGCTGGGATGGTACGGGGAAAGTGGTCGCAAACATCCCACACACTACGAAGCCGTCGCATATCTCACCGAGATCCGTTAGAAAGCATTCCTTCTCCGGACCGGTCCGATTTTGGGATATTTATAATCAGAATCACTCCGGATGTGAAACCTCCGCCTTATACTTACCTAGTCCAGGAAAAGTAAGATTTTACCTTACAAAAGGTGGTGTAGTTTGAAATTTATTTTTTAATCTGTTGCATAGGGTAGAACGACTCAGTAGTAAAATGTATCACCTTTGGCTGGCTCAGGAAATTTTTCAGTGGCCCGCAAACCGCAATTTTTTGGTACTTTCACTTTTTTAAATTAAAACAGTACAGATCAGTTAGCCAACTGAAATGAGCATCATGTTTTTAGTGCGTAAAATTGTCTTCTTGAATCATTACTCAACGCTGATCCTTCGCCCAAATGGGGTCGCTCAACAAGCGGTTTTCTCAAAATCCGAAAAAAATACGGAGGTGCCCGTTTTTATTTAACCATGATTAGTAAACTCAATCGCCTTGCATGAATACATTTTTCATTCATTTTCGCAACTCTTTTATCACCCCCATCCTCTTTTCTATCATCCGAGTACCTACCTACTTGCTGCAATTGTACCCACTTTGAGTCACGCAAAACAGCGAACTGTCGAGGAACGCGGAATAATATCTTATTACCTACACCTAGGTACCTAATAAATTTTATTATAAACAAAAGGACAAAACCCTAACAACCCTAAAAACCCTAACCCATCCCTAACATCTTTGTAACATCTTCTTAATCTCTTCGATTAGACGTAGTTTATATACCGGGTGTCCCCAAAAACTGCGAACGAGCGCATACGTGCGCAATTGACATGAACTTTGTTATTTTAAATAAGAACCCCCCCTTTTTTATTGCCGAATTGAATTCTACGTGAAAGTTCATGAAATTAGCGCATTTCCGCTCTAAAACTGCAATAAATGTGAAATACTGAGTTTTTGAAGATACTCAATTTGTTGTATTTTTGTGTGCTGAACCTCGTAATGACGTTCATTTTTGATATCTGCAACACCAACTTGGGAAAACACCGTAATACCTACATTTTAGTACGCATTGTGATTTGTGGAAATGTATAAGAAAAGTGCCATTCCCATGTTGGTGCAGCAAATATCAATAAATGAACATCATTACGAGATTCAGCATGAAAAAATACTTCACAATCCTACATTAGATGTGGGAATTAAGTATTCAAAAACTCAGTATTTCACATTTATTTCACTTTTAAAGCGGACTTGCGCACTTTTGGATTGGAATTGAGCCCGTTTGCATGCACCTAAGAAATCGGGTGATAAAAGGGTGGGTTAAAATAATGAAGTTGATGTCAATTGTGTACGTTTGCGCACGTGCGCAATGCGCAATTTCGTCATTTTTGAGATCCGTACAACAAAAATTAAGATTGAAAAAAAAAATATATTAGTGATACCCGGCATTCATCATGAACCATTAAAGATGTTATTCTCCAATGTGTATGTGGCTACTTTACCTTGTTTTGACTGTACCCCTCAAAACTATCTGACAAAGACTTTGCAATCTTTCAATGCAGCTTCCATTCCACTTGAGATGAAATTAACATAAAGAGAATCACTGGCGGTGGTAAATAGTGCAGTTGTAAATCTTCTCAGTCATATGCAAAACAATTTATAATTTCTTACGAACAGGTAACTGTATGGAACGAAAAGGTTACTGGATGGATCGAACCATAGATGTAAGATTAAGAGAAAACGCTACTACTTGGTCTTGGTCACTCAAGGAAAGTGAACGTGAACCTGAAAGGGTCAACTTGCTTTTTAAGCTCTACGTTATCCTTAGGTGAAAACCACTATGCCATGACTCATCGTGGGTTGACGGGACCTAAGGAACTGGATTCCTGAGGATTGTAGCTTTTGTTTGACACGTCCTTGAAGTTATTCTGTTGAACAGAAGTATAGTTGATCGTTCGTGAATAACGAGAATTGTTCATAACGATGAATATTTATTACTCGAGGTTTCAGTTTAAATGAATTTACCTATACCACACGTTACCTTTGTGCTGTGTAGTTGAGGTTTCTTGTTTGAAAACTAGCTGAATTCAACAACTACCAATGTAAGTTGTCATGATAGCTACCGATTATGTTCATTATTTCTCAGATTTTTAGGTCAGAATCAATTATCTATGATCTATAATTGAAAGTTGTTTAGCTGTTTACTATTGAAGAAAAATAAAAAAATATTTCTGTTCTAGAACCAAAAATTTCAACCATGTATCATGTTTTCTCCTCGATATTGATTCGAAATTCTATGAAAACATCAGAAATTAACAAGCGGTTGCAATCATGTTCACAATATCAATTATTGAGAATGATCACCTGTGTGTAAACAATTATTTATATAACCATGCTCATAACTCAGTTTGTTGGACACGCACTTCGCCGTAGTTAACATAATATTGTTGGATAAATCGAGAGCTTTCGAACGAATGGTCAACGAATTTGTGGGATGAAAAACGACGAAGTACCATTTCCCTAGCAACGACTCGGTTGTAGGCGGAAATCACTGTAACACTATATGTTTCGTGCGCGGAAAAAAATTGACTCGCAAAATTGACTCGCAAAAATTGCTAGGACCCCAGGGCTAAAACATGATACATGTTAAAAAAAGGTAAGTGTTGATTTGGTAGATACTAATATAAAACAAATGCAGAAAAAAGAGGCTTAGGTACATCTTCAACCGATTATTTTAGCATGATGAATTCTTAAAACATAAAATTTGTTATATCAACTAAAATATGTCAGTACCCATTCATAACCATATTTCACTTAAATAACGTAGTTAGAAACACAAACACAATATAGTCTGCGCTCCGATTAGTCCTAATAAATCCATAGAAGTGAAATTTATAAATATAAAACGGGAAATAGTATTTTTTTATTTCAAATATTATTTAAATAGTTCTATTTTCAACCCTCAGTTTTTACTCCTTCCGTTTGAATGTTTAATAAGCCAAGTCTTGAGGAATATCTTGGATTACCTAAATTACTAAAAAGTTTAGTCCGGTTTTTCAAAAGAAAAGCGGCGGTTGGCGGGCGGACGAATTGCGGTTTATTATTTTAATTGGAGACATTTGTTGTATTCGATGAAAAAAATAAAGGTTAACATTCAGTTTTCTTAATCGGCTAGACATTACTACATAAAAAATGATAATGCAGTGATGCTCCCCAAGTTTAGTTGGCTCGTGTTTCAACATGCTTTGATCCCAAACAACAATAATTTGAAAAATCCATCTGCCCACCCTAAGAAATTGTTCGAATTTTATGAAATTTGTATGAATAGTTACACTTTGACATTGACTTCACTCAACTTTAAATTGACGAAATAAAACTAAATATATTGAGGAATACAATAGTCATGAGAAATTTTGTTGTTTCACTTTCATTGTTAAACAATTTTACTGACTGAATCGTATATAAATATGTATGTTTTCTAACTGATTTGCCGAAGTGAAAGTCGAACAGGTGGATCGATAGGGAAGTTGCAAGTCCGGACCACTTTACCGGTAGTTCTTGGATTGGAGAGGTCAACCGTTCCAAAACAACTTTCTCGTCGGTCCCTGGTCAACCAAATGTCGTTCAAAATGCTTCATATATGCGTAAGCATTATTTCAACAAAACAATCGTCAATGGGAATTGAGTAGGTACTAGTTCGGAATGTACGAACCAAGCATGAAACAAGAACAAGTTTTGTTTTAGCGATTTTTGTAAAAAATGAACTATTGCAGTTACAATCAATTTTTCAAAACAGAGTTTTATCGAATATATTCCACTTTTTCGCGAATAATTATATTCCTAAATACCTATGTGCATGTGTGTGTGTGCCACTCCTGACGAAAACCCTGTGTAGGATTAAGATTTCAAAATTCGTTCTTTTGCCAAAAAATCAGGCATTTCGAAAGAAAGGATAAGCTCATTGAGTATCACTATTCAAGTACAAGCAACCCATAAAATTTCAAAATATATGCAGAAAAAATTATTAAAAATTAAAAAACTGCTAATAATCATTTAAATCAAAATTTCTCCGTAAATATTACTTAAAAAAGGTGAATCACTGTGAACTAGGAGACTGAAAATTTTATCTACAAAATGATGCTGAAACTGTTCTTGAATTGCATTGAATAAGCTGAGAAATCAATAAACAGTTCCAATCATGCAGCATTTTGTGAATGCAAGCATGAGTGAATTTTCGTAAATTATTATACTACATTATGTTAGGTACATTGTTTTGAAGTTCGAGCCCTTTGAGTGCAACGAAATTGTTAACTACCAATTTTATAGCAAAAAAACTCGTTCTTAATATTATTCAACGATTCAAAAAAGAATTTTTAGCTTTTTTATTTTTTCGTGGATTTATTGGATAAAATTATGAAATTTTTGCTGATTACTTAAAAAATTGTTCTAGGTATGTAGTTCATTGTTGAAAATTTTATTTTGACTAGGATTACACTAAAAAAGAAATTAGATAATCGTCGATTTCCACCCGTTTTCAAGGTATCTAATTTTCTTTATTATTATTATTATTACTATTATTATCATTACCTATTATTAAGTATTATTTTAACAACATTATTGGTGACCAGCAATTTATTGTACCTAGAAAGCGCTGGCCGACTAACTCATCATTTCATTTGGATAGCTTGATTGTTTGGCACAAGAACGGAATTTTTATTTCAATCCCAAGAGGATATCGTCTGGAATGACATAAACGCATGAGGTGGTCAGTACTTCAAGGCGTGATTCTAGAGCTAATTTCTGATCAAAAGTTCTTCCTAGAGGTTTTTTAACGCTTAGTTTTCAAGTAGGTAATTCAATTTTTGACATTTTTTTCGTGTTTTCGACCTCGAGTCACTAAAACAGCAATAACTACATTAATTAAAACAGTAAGTTTAAGTTTAAGGATACCGTTGGAAAGAGCGTTAAATTTCCTTCCTACCTAATGCCTAATCAAAATTTCTTAATAGGATTCATTTGGTGAAAAAACTGCCGTAACATCAAATTTCCATGAGTATGAAAAATTCTAATTTTTTAAACCGGCTATGAGTGTTCCATTTCTGTACTGTTTTTTGCGTACCTCATCTGGAAAAACTGGCCCAAGATCTCAGCTTCCTAGCGGGATAATCAATTTTCATTTTACTTTACTAATCAGAGGATAAAAGTATGTATGTATGTTGAAAAAAGTGGTTTTTTCTATGAAATCGAGGGTTTTGTGAAAAATGACCCTCTAAAGAATTCGAGCTTGGGGATAGTTTCTACGTATTCTTTCACGCTGAATCGAACGGTAACACTTCCGGATCTCCCTAACTCCGTTATAACAGAGTTTTACACTCTAACTCAAGCATTTTTAGTTAATTTTCTATGCCCAATGTTTTTATGGGTAAAACTAGTAAGTCGAAAAAACGAAAAACAATCTTAAAATTGGAATAACTTGTAAACAAAGTCTCTAAAAGAAAAAGTCTACGCGGTACTTCTGTAGTAGGATGATTCATAACGTGGGACACCCTGTATAGAGTGTTGAAGCTTTTCATTGAGTCCTTTTAAAGATCGATTATTTAAGAGTAATTTCCAACAAATGCTTCTCACTAAGATTTTTCGGATTTGTCTTTGAGTAATTTCTCTTTTATTATTTCTTTCGTGTTTTTGGCTTTTGACGCACACAAAAAAAAAAAAAAATAATAATAATAATAATAATAATAAAATAAAATAAATAAATGGTCGCCTCATGCCTTTCAAAGGGGTTAGCATCTTAGAACTGTTGCAAGACAACTTTAAGGTTCATAGAAAATGTAAAAAAAAAAAACAAAAAAAAAACGGCAATTTAAGAAGTTTCTGAGGACCCTCAGCTGATCGGTGCTCGTACAACGCAATTGTTTTTAAGGTGTCCTAAAAGAGCTCCATCCGAATTTCCGTACCGTGAGTCGATTACAGAAGAAATTAGCCTCAGAGAATACGAGCTGATCCCAGCACCCACATACTAGTATTTAGATGTCCGAAAAGAGCTACATTTCAGGTTTCAGCATCATTGGTCGATCAAGAAACAAATCAGACTTAGTAGCGCCTCTGGTGATCAGAGTCCACTGATAAAGAATTCTAAAAATCACACAAGAAGAAATTCATTTCAAATTGCAGAGCCGTAGGTTGATAGCAATATGCTTGCGTAAATATGGACACCTACAGAGGGAAACTTAATGCAATCAACTAAAACATTTACACTTTACTAGTCCCTCTGATCTAAGTATAAGGATATTAAGTATGAAAATACCTGCCAACTTATAATAAAATGAATGTATAGATAATTGAAATGGTTTTAATAATCATGAAAAAAACTCCATATAGCAAAATATAGTAAATAAAGAAGCAGGTAACGTGAAACGTCGAAATTGGTCAATTAAGAAAAGAGAAAATAATGATGCTTGAAGTAACTTACGTTAAGTAGCTCATAATATTAGAATGAACTAAGGAGTTGAGAAAAATGAAATTAGTAGGGGGAAAATCTGCAGCCTAGCCCGCACATGCTCTGAACATTTCATCAAAATCGGATGAAATCTGGAAATTAACCTTGTTCCTGGAATTGCACTTTCGCTCATGAGCAGGAGCTATCAATGATGCAATCATGTTGAAAATTACGCCAACTTTCCACCAAATTTGAGAGAGTTGACCACTGGGTCGTGGAAATATGCTGTTTGAAGTAATAAAGTTTGCTCAAGCGCAGAATGGAGTATTTATTTGAAGAGGACGGCATTGATAAGGTCAGTGGCGGCCGGTGGTCTGCAAAAGGAGTGGGGCACAAAAATATTTAGGTACCTATTTGACAGTCAAGAAGAGCATTGAGGTTTTTCTTCCATTTGTTTTGTTTTCAGTGTGGATTAATTTTGGTCTAACATGAAACTTAAATCCCACTTGGGTCTTGTCAAATGCCTTGGGCAACTGTTATGAAATAATATGGCTACTAAATCATAATCAATCATGATCATTAAATATTATTGATAACTTAAATATAAATTAATTAGATAAATAAATAAAATAAAGTAATCTGAACATTTTAGAATGGACTATATCATTATTAAAAGTACTAAAAATTATCAAGGCGATTGTATTGCACTAGTGAACTACTTAGGAGAAATAATTCTGAAGGAAGATTAAGGAACTCGAATTAAATTATGATGAAATGATAGAATGTAACGTCAGACGTCAATTAAAAATCTGATATTTCAAAAGGCTATAGAAATGTTGTCTAACCCCACAACCACCACTCACTTATGTATAACCTTTTGCTTTAATGCAACAAATCCAGAATGATCAATATTCTACTGAAAATATTGATTCACGATGTTTTCGTTACAATTTATATTTTGAGATGCGAGTTAGTAAGTAAAATGTTCAGATTAATGAATTAACTACACTGACCGCTGATCTATAAAGCAAGCTGATCTGCACACCCTAGTATTCAATACACCAACACTCAAGATTAGTAGGTACATCGGAGTGAGTACACTGAAATTAGAAACCAGATCACTAACGTTTCGTTCTGAAAAACATTTCTTAGCAAGCTTTTATCAATTGGCAATACAAAATGGAATTGAAATTCCACCTTGTACCAGATGGGCGTGGTATTATACGACTGTTAACTATTGAGTCTAAAACTTTATTACTTTTTGGGGAGCGAGAGACAAAAAACTGGAGAACCCTGCCGAATTGAGAAAAACGCTGCAAATTATTTCACAAAGGTTTATTATTTTTTCAATTGAGTATGATCGTAGTTTTAGTTGGCTAGCGTACGTCATAAGGCCCGTCCAGACTCCTCGGCGTGTCCTACTTCGAGTTGCCACAACCTATACTTCTATAATCACTAGCCGCTCCGGCTCGCTACGCTCGCCTCCACGTCCAGCCGGGGGGCAAGCCCCCCGGACCCCCATTTAATTGCTCGCTTCGCTCGCAAAGTGTGGCATATAGAGAATGTTGCTCGCTTCGCTCGAAAAGTGTGGTATGTAAGGGATTGTTGCTCGCTTCGCTCGCAAACGGTAGATCTCTAAGGGTAGGTTTAACTTCTGTAGGGGATGCTGCTCGCTTCGCTCGCTTGAGGAAGTTATACTGCCCACCCAACTTGGCAGACTTTTTTTCTGTTGGAAATTCTTACAAACAAAATAAATCTTATAAAACTACGTGGAACCACAAAAAAGTTTATTTGGGGATGTTCCTCGCTTCGCTCGCAAGGTATTGCGTAGAAGTGGAAATGGGAAACCCCCTGTGAGTCATCGAGTCCCTTTTGGTAAGCAACATTGTGAAACGGCGGCCCGGCTCGATCAGAAATGTAAATTTTAAACGCTTCCCCTCGCAATTTGACCAACTTCTCGTCAATTTTTTCGATATCCAATTTTGGATTTAGATTCGGCAGGATCAAACCTTTATTTTGCCCGCGAAAACCGTTCCGAAAAACGTACCTTTACGGGGTATATTTTAATGGGAAAAAACGTAGTTTTTCGTCGGACTTTTCGAGAAAACGGGTCCGTACTCTCGCATTTTTTTTACGCATTTCCCGATACTTTTTTTCGCGATCCGATCGCGCCGTCGTCTTCCTCGTTCAAAAACCTACGAAACCGGTATTTTTCCGGAATTTTCGACGGCCGTTTAGAGGGGTAGAGGAAGCGGGGAAGTGGAAAAAGCGCACATTAATTCTTACTTCGACCCCCTCCCGCCCTACGTCCCATGGTTCGGCTGGGATTAGAAAATTTTAAATTCGCTCGTTCCCCCTATCGGGAAATCCCAAGAAGATCCCCCCACTCGTAGACTCCCCCCACTCAGCTGTTTGGCCGTGCATAGACACGACAGACAGACAGACAGACAGACGGAGTTTCATTCTTATAAATAGTACTAGCCGCTCCGGCTCGCCACGCTCGCCTCCACGTCCAGCCGGGGGGCAAGCCCCCGGACCCCCCATTAAATTGCTCGCTTCGCTCGCAAAGTGTGGTATGTAGGGAATGTTGCTCGCTTCGCTTGCAAAGTGTGGTATGTAGGGAATGTTGCTCGCTTCGCTCGCATTTGAAACATGTAGGGGATGTTGCTTGCTTCGCTCGCTAACGGTAGATCTCTAAGGGTAGGTTTAACTCCTGTAGGGGATGCTACTCGCTTCGCTCGCTTGAGGAAGTTATACTGCCCACCCAACTTGGCAGACGTTTTTTTCTGTTGGAAATTCTTACAAACAAATTAAATCTTATAAAACTACGTGGAACCACGAAAAGTTTATTAGGGAATGTTGCTCGCTTCGCTCGCAAGGTATTGCTGCATATGTGTAGGGGAAAACCGGTATTTATTCCGTTGAAATGAGTCAAGTGCGTAGTGAGTCCCCTGTGAGTCATCGAGTCCCTTTCAGGTAAGCAACGTTGTGTAACGGCGGCCCGGGTCGATTAAAAATGTAATTTTAACGATCTCACTTCCGCTCGCGATTCGACCGAGTTCTCGTCACTTTTTTCGATATCCGATTTCGGATTCAGATTCGGCGGACCCAAAGCTGTATTTTGCCCGCGAAAACCGTTCCGAAAAACGTACCTTTATGGGGTATATTTTAATCAGAAAAAACCAAGTTTTTTGTCAGACTTTTCGAGAAAACGGGTCCATACTCTCGCATTTTTTTGACGCATTTCCCGATACTTTTTTTCGCGATCCGATCGCGCCGTCGTCTTCCTCGTTCAAAAACCTACGAAACCGGTATTTTTCCGGAATTTTCGACGGCCGTTTAGAGGATAAGGTTTTGAGTAAGTTATACAGCCCACCCAACTTGGCAGACTTTTTTTCTGCTGGAAATTCTTACAAACAAAATAAATCTTGTAAAACTACGTGGAACCACAATAAAGTTTATTTGGGGATGTTGCTCGCTTCGCTCGCAAGGTGTAGCTGTATACATGCCATGTACTACAATTGAAACATGTAGGGGATGGTTGGCAGACGTTTTTTTCTGTTGGAAATTCTTACAAACCAAATAAATCATGTAGGGAATGTAGCTCGGATCGCTCGCAAAGTGTGGCATGTGAGAATGCTGCTCGCTTTGCTCGCAAAGTGTGGCATGTAGAGAATGTTGCTCGCTTCGCTCGCAAACGGTAGATCCCTAATGGTAGGTTTAACTTCTGTATAAGGATGCTGCTCGCTTCGCTCGCTTGAGGAAGTTATACTGCCCACCCAACTTGGCAGACGTTTTTTTCTGTTGGAAATTCTTACTAACAACATAAATCTTATAAAACTCGCAAACGGTAGATCCCTAAGGGTAGGTTTAACGTGTGTAGAAAGAAAGGATGGTTCGTTGGACAACACTTTTTGAGCACATTAAATTGGTCATCAAAAAATGTACTCAAAAAAGTTTAAAATGTACTCTAAGGGTAGGTTTAACTTCTGTAGGGGAGCTTTCGCTTGTTATACTGCCCACAACACTTCGCTTTTGTAGGCACATTAAATTGGCTCGCATCGCTCGCAAACGGTAGGTCTCTAAGGGTAAACTTCTGTAGGGGATGCTGTTCGCTTCGCTCGCTTGAGGAAGTTATACTGCCCACCCAACTTGGCAGACGTTTTTTTCTGTTGGTTGTAGTTTAAATGCTTACTCTAAGTATATGGTAGGACAAAGGTTTGAAACTCTCTGTAGGGGTACCTATGACCTGCTGCTCGCTTGCGCTCATGTGAGGGCTTGAGGAAAGATTAATTTCTTATACGGTTCCCCTCGCTTGCCCACCCAACATGTAGGGAATGATCGCCCGCGCTCGCTTCGCTCGGACTTTTCAAACGGTGAGATCCGATACTAAGGGTAGGTTCCGGAAAACTAGAGGGGTCTGTAGGGGCCCATGCTGCTCAAGAAGCGTAGATCGCTCGCTTGAGGAAGTTATACTGCCCACCCAACATGTAGGGGATTGCTCGCTTCGCTCGCATCGCTCGCAAACGCATGTATGTTGCTCGCTTCGCTCGCTCTGCAGAAGGAAACATGTAGGGGATGTTGCTCGTTCGCTCGCAAACTTCTAAGGGTAGGTTTAACTTCTGGGAATGCTGCTCGCTTCGCTCGCTTGAGGAAGTTATACTGCCCACCCAACTTGGCAGACGTTTTTTTCTGTTGGAAATTCTTACAAACAAATTAAATCTTATAAAACTATGTGGAACCACGAAAAGTTTATTAGTGGATGTTGCTCGCTTCGCTCGCAAGGTATACCTGTATATGTGTAGGACAAAGTCCGTATTTATTCTGTTGAAATGGCTCTCGCTTCGCTCGCAAGGTAGGTACCTATGTATACCCTCGCCTCGCAAGGTACGTAAGTGCAAAGACCTGTGAGGGTCCCTCGTAAGCAACTGAAACGGGCGGCCCGGGTGATTAATTTCTCATATTAAACGGTTCCCCTCGCTGCTCGCAACCGAGTTCCGCCACTTTTTTCCCGATTTCAGGTGCAGCGGGATCAAACCGCCTTATCGAACCCCTTGACGTCTTCGTAGAGCCTTCTCGCGTCCGGGGCAAAATTAATTTCTGCTATTAATCGTTTCGCCTCGCTTCTGCTCGCAATTTGACCGAGTTCTCGCCACTTTTTTCGATATCCGATTTCAGATTCAGATTCGGCGGGATCAAACCTTTATTTCGCCCGCGAAAACCGTTCCGAAAAACGTACCTTTATGGGGTATATTTTAATTTAAAAAAACCAAGTTTTTCGTCGGAATTTTCGAGAAAACGGGTCCGTACTCTCGCATTTTTTTGACGCATTTCCCGATACTTTTTTCGCGATCCGATCGCGCCTTCGTCTTCCTCGTAGGAAAACCTACGAAACCGGTATTTTTCCGGAATTTTCGACGGCCGTTTAGAGGGGTAGGGGAAGCGGGGAAGTCCAAAAAGCGCACATTAATTCTTACTTCGACCCCCCTCCCGCCCTACGGCCCATGGTTCGGGTGGGATTAGACAATTTTAAATTCGCTCGTTCCCACTTTTGGAAAATCCCAAGAAGATCCCCCCACTCGTAGACTCCCCCCACTCAGCCGTTTGGCCGTGCATAGCGCGGACAGACAAACGGACGGAGTTTCATTCTTATTAATAACTAGCCGCTCCGGCTCGCTACGCTCGCCTCCACGTCCAGCCGGGGGGCAAGCCCCCCGGACCCCCCCTTAAATTGCTCGCTTCGCTCGCAAAATGTGGCATGTAGGGAATTTTGCTCGCTTCGCTCGCAAAGTGTGGCATGTAGGGAATGTTGCTCGCTTTGCTCGCAAATGGTAAATCCCTAAGGGTGGGTTTAACGTGAGTAGGGGATGTTGCTCGCTTCGCTCGCAAACGGTAGATCTCTAAGGGTAGGTTTAACTTCTGTAGGGGATGCTGCTCGCTTCGCTCGCTTGAGGAAGTTATACTGTTCACCCAACTTGGCAGACGTTTTTTTCAGTTGGGAATTCTTACAAACAAATTAAATCTTATAAAGGCCACTTTTCAACACGGCGGACAAATTGACTCAAGAAAATTTTGTCAAACCGATGTAATAAAAATCCGCTGGAAAAACTTTTTTTCGTTCAAGAAAACGTTTGGGAACCCATCCCTAAAACGGCCGAGCTGAATTTTGAGTTTTTCAATTTTTTTCTCCAAGTAGAAGCTCTAAAAGTTGTTGCGAAGTGTCAGTCCTGTCACGCCTGTATTTGATGATGAAGTCACTCTGAAGTTCTCGTTGTTGGTTTTTCGCTTAAGTCTGGTATTACTTGCGGCAATGTCTGCTGAGCATAATTTTTCAATTAAAGAATTTTTCAGTTTTTTACGGTTTTGATGGTCAATTTCATTCTCACATATCTTATATTACATATAGAGTACAATTAAAGAAGATGACATTTCATTCAAAGACGGTAGCTACAAAAGAAGATCTTTTGGAAGAAGATGTGATAGGGGATCATTTGAAATTTCATTTTATAGAATACTTATGAGTGTTTTATGCAGTGTGACAGAACTGACTAACATGTGACAGAAATGACCGGATCTGAACTAAAGAGGGTGTCCAGCATAATTTAACGTATGCATTCACATACAATAAGACCTGAAAGGAGATCAAAGTACACGGGAGGTTCGTAGAAAATATTTTATTCATTACAAAATTCTTTAGAACATTTAAAATATTTCAACTATTGACGACGAAGAGAAGTTCGGTCATATAGGAAGGACAGTAGATGCGACCAACTGTAGAGATCAGTCTGAATCTATTCTCTTGCAGAAATATAAATAACTTACCTAGGAACAAGATTTATAAAGAGATTTACTGAGAAATATGTAGGAAACTGAACTATAAATAGGAACAAAACGCAAAAATATCAAAAATAGACAAGAAAAATTACAGGATAGCAAATTTGTTTAACATTTAAAAATTCTCACGGTAGATCAAAAATAGAACACTTTACTGAGTATAAAGAACCAACAAAAATGTGTCATTGTCCAGTAAAACAAAGGGGAAACATCTTTTTTCGCTTCTTCTTCTTATTTTTTCTGCTGTTTCTTTCTTCTTCTGAGGGGCCATTCTGAAGACTGAAAATTGTAAAAACGAGAATTAAGATGCGCAGAAAAAGGAAAACCTGGAAAATATGTAATGCCCAATTATATATCCATACCTAATATCAAAGAACTGAAGTAGAACATGGGTTACTAACAGAAAAAAAGTTCCAGTCTTCCAGCATGATCATATGAGCGAATTTCCCATAATTATCGTATTACACTTCAGTTAAATTAAGTTGTAATTTGAGAAGTTTGTGCGCAAAGAAATTGTTACCAATTAATTTTATTGTAAAAAAACCTGTTGTAAAAAATAATCTTCTATACAAAGATTTTGAGTTTTTAGATTTTTTAAAAATTTTTATCGACTTTTTAGCACACTTTATGATGAAATTTGAGTACAATTTTCAGCATAAGTTTGAGCTTCAATTTTTAAATGACCTTGGTCATGGTTGATAAACTTTTTTTGAGTAATATTCTGCTAAAAAAAAATATAAATTTAACCATTTTTAGCCGGTTCTGTAATTTTTGTGATTTTTTAGTACATTTTTTTGAAATTTGACTAAGTTACTGTTTTCAAAAAGTGTTGTCCAACAAATTCATCCTTTCTTTTGGAATTCCTAATTTTTGGCGGAAGAACGAGGTTTTTATCTCAATCCTATCGAGACTTATCGTCTGGAATGACACATATGTACATTTATATACAAATAAAAAAGTGTTAAAATTCAGGAATCATTTCAAATGCCTCAAAACAGATTTTGATGAAGAACATTTTTATTTTAAAATTTTCGGAGTCATTCCAATAGCATCATTTTCTAAGAAAATTCGCTAGAAGCACGTTTCCGAACAGTCGTTACAGATTTCAATAACCCGTAAAAAAAAAAAAGGCTAAAAAACGGAAACCCCACTTTGAAATTAATTTTGTATTGGGAATATGAATTCTACAGAAAATTTAAAAGTTGCGAAGCTCATAATGTTGGTTGAAAGGAGCAAAAAGAATGAACGAAAGAACTGAATAAAAATCGTCATTCCTGTCACACACTGTCAGGTCCTGTCACGTGACAGAACTGACCGTGACAGGAATGACGTTTTCGCACATTACTGTTCAGTTGGCAGCCATATTGGTTTTTACAACTGTTCTGAGTCACTGGTTGAATTCGTGCTCCATGGAAATACTACCTCCCCTGCTTAAAACGTTTTTTTGTAATGCTTAAATATGGAAAAAACAAGTGACAGGAATGATGAACAATAAAGGTACGCAACGGTTTTGCGTTTATTATACCCTGATTACGAGAAAAATCTGCTGTTGGACTTACCTACGGCATTTTTCGATGGAACTTCAAACTCAACTGAAGATGTTGATAGCAGCAGGGCGCTCCTCCGGATATTTCGCAAACCGCCACACGCGCCGCCAAAAAGGGGCTGCCCCTGAATTCAACGTTTGGGTGACAACACTTCCGAGCCTAATATAAATTGGGGAAAAAATATTCCTCGCCCACTTTCTGTTGGATTTAAGAGAGGGCATATGTAATATATTATCGGTATATCAGAAACATTCAGAAGTTCAGTGCTCAAAGTAAATATTTTAAAGTACAGTTCACCTTTGTGTCCTGGGGACACGAGACAGAACTGACGATCCGCCCTTCATCACTGAATAACTCGAAAATTTTGAGAGCTTTGAAAAAGATCATACCGGAGCGAAATAGAGAATTTTCTGGGTGTTAAATAAAAATAAAAATTTTGTGAATTCGAGCATTAGTACCAGCGTTATCGCGCAGTGACTCGATTTGTCCGCCGTGTTGAAAAGTGGCCATAAAACTACGTGGAACCACAAAAGTTTATTCGGGGATGTTGCTCGCTTCGCTCGCAAGGTATACCTGTATATGTGTAGGACAAAGTCCGTATTTATTATTTGAAATGGCTCTCGCTTCGCTCGCAAGGTAGGTACCTATGTATACACCTGCTCGCCTCGCAACATTGTGACATCGAACCCTTCACGTCAATTCTTGAGCCTTCTCTCGTCCACGGCACAATCATTTTAATCGCTTTGCTCGCTTCCGCTCGCAATTTGACCGAGTTCTCGTCACTTTTTTCTATATCCGATTTCGGATTCAGATTCGGCGGGATCAAACCTTTATTTCGCCCGCGAAAACCGTTCCGAAAAACGTACCTTTATGGGGTATATTTTAATTTTAAAAAACCAAGTTTTTCGTCGGAATTTTCGAGAAAACGGGTCCGTACTCTCGCATTTTTTTTACGCATTTCCCGATACTTTTTTCGCGATCCGATCGCGCCGTCGTCTTCCTCGTAGGAAAACCTACGAAACCGGTATTTTTCCGGAATTTTCGACGGCCGTTTAGAGGGGTAGGGGAAGCGGGGAAGTGGAAAAAGCGCACATTAATTCTTACTTCGACCCCCCTCCCGCCCTACGGCCCATGGTTCGGGTAGGATTAAACAATTTTAAATTCGCTCGCTCCCACTTTTGGAAAATCCCAAGAAGATCCCCCCACTCGTAGATCCGGCGCACTCAGCCGTTTGGCCGTGCATAGACACGACAGACAGACAAACAAACAGACAAACAGACAGACGGAGTTTCATTCTTATAAATAATAGAGATAGAGATAGAGATATACGCATGTTTATATTTCTCGATTTGAGCTCCTATCTATTCAAATAGTTATTGCCTTAATAATATCATTATCTAAGTACGTACGAAAAGTCGAGAGGATATGTTATTAAATATGCGTAGGAAAAGCTTTGGTATTAACACACAAATATGACCTTGAAAAAAACATATTCATGCCTCGAAGGAACGCCGGCGTCGTACCCACCACAAGGTGCCGCGGCGCCAGCGCCTCCTCTCACTCTACCCTCCCGCTCGCCCCCCCCCCCTCTCTCCACCCACCATGACCCCCTGCCAAGCGTGCCAGGCGTGCGTGCGTCGAAAAAGTCACTTTTTCTCCCGTTTTTGGCCCATAGCATCTATGCGAGTAAAGCGATCGGGATGGTTAAACGTTAGGACCAACTAGACCCCAAATGGAGTCTATGAACGAAAGAACGGGTTTTTTGAGTCATTTCTTAGGCCTTTTAGGGCCCGGACGGCGGACGGCGAGCGGCGGACGGCGAACGGTGGACGGACATTTCAAATTTGGATTCTACGCACCTTGAAACGTCAAGTGACAAATTTTGAGGGGGGGTTATAAAAATTTTTTGCTACACGATCACATAGGCTTATTATTGGAAATAATAAACCAAAACCTGCGAACTATAGGGATACTAGAGGCAGTCTGTAGCATAGTCAAATTTAATTGATGAGCATAACAGTGAATGAAACTAGCATTTGTATAGCTTTCTCGAACTCTTTTCTGTACCCACTATTGCACCCACTCATAACAGCAGCCTCATCATACATTATGTCTGGCACACTAACTTTGACTTATCATTGCCGATAACGTCATTCAATTCATTAATAATAATTGAAGACAACGTTTCTGAGTTACAAGCGGGAGGGTTGTGAAGAGCAAAAAAGCGTTCTTTCACTCGATTGTCAATCAAATATCTATAAATTGTAGTGAATTGAATTTTGCAAGAACAATCTGTTGTCTCATCTGCTTCAACGGATAGATATTTAGAACTAGCAATTTCTAGTTTTATCGCATCTTGACACACATGAAATATACTGTCAAGTAGCTCATTCTGTATGGTTTTGGAGGTGCCTTTGAACACTGTAGCATTTTCCAAACGAGACCTCAAAATGTCATTAGTTTTGGCTGATTTCGTTACTAAGCCCAGAAAACTTATCGTAAGTATAAACTTGTAAGTAACAATGAAGTTGATATATATACCTACAAACGCCAAATCGTCTTTATTCCGTCAGGATCAGTCGCCAGGTGCTGTTGTTGAAAATAGGTACAATCTACGAATCTACCTATCCTTATTCAAAGGTAAGACGTGAATAATATAGGAACTGGGAATGAATCAGAAAAATATGAACACATTTTTACATTTAAAACAGCGGGATAAGTAGGATCCTATTTTATAGAATAGGAAAGTAAGGCTAAACTATGATCTTGCTTCCTATACTTTAGAAGGTTGTTCTAGTTTTCCACAGTGATGGTGCAAAGGGAACTCTTAGCATGGAGTGACCAGAAGAAATCAGTTTGGCTAATGGAATAAACCGAAACTCTCTAGTGGAAACCACTCATGACGTAAATTTCATTCTACGGTCTTTAAAAAAGTGGAAACACTGTATGGGGCAAGGCTCCGAATATCATCAGAAATGTCCTTTTATGACCTCTCTTTCCCGTTCCTTGCCCTTTATTTCCCTGTACTTACCTCTTCACAGTCTAACCTAAATTAACGAAATTTCCCTCTCGATAGAGTGATATTGCAATCAATCTACGTACTTTATTGCTGGTAGATGGATCTTTGGCATAAACCTATTCCTTCTAGCTTCCACCTAGGAGCCACAGCATGGCACACGCTGCGCTTTTCGTTCTAATTTGAAATGACGAGTTGGTTGTAATGGCTTCATTCTAGTCTGTAACGTTTTCCCCAAAAGTACTGGGGAAATGTCCTGATGCCCTCGTCATATAGTTCCGCCCCTGGATATAGTTCCATCTACCTAACCTACTAGCCTAACCCACACATTCCCTGAAAATTCCATCAAAATGGCATGAAAACTGTTGAAATAAGGCTCGGTAAAAGGAATACACATTCACGCCTGTGCAGTAGCTACTATTGATAAGATTATGTCATAATTGCAGGGGAATGCTAAATTAATCACTACCACCTATCCTCCAAACTTGAGCGAGATCGGACTACGAGGGCGTAAGAAAATTATGCTTGAGGGAATTTACGTTTGCGCTGAGATTTGGGAACAACGAAACTGTGAGGGGACCATACACCCTAAACCGCATATTTCACGAGCATTTCATAAAATTCGGCTGAATATTGTGGGAATGCAGAATGTTACAAGAATTTTTGAACACTTGACAGACACACACGCAGACACTGACAGACAGACTCGGAAAGAAATTTGTTCAGAATGGTCTAAAATTTAAAATGGGAGTGGAAATTTTTTATCGCTCAAATTTAAACGATGTATTTATTATCTATAGAAAGAGTGAAACTTGAGTCTCTGTTGTCGTTCTACGTTGTGTTTGGTGTTTTTTATTGTAGTCGCGTTGCTGCACCATCGTAGAACCCTATTAGTTCTTCACAGCTTCGCCAGCGTTTTCGGGCTCCATGCACGCACATGCTTAATGCACGCAAAATCGCAAAAGCTAATCTTCCGCGAACCCATCCACGCACTACACTTTGCGGTTGTCCCCATGGATCACTCAGCCGCTCAGCCAACACTTTCAGAAAACTCACCATCTGTGGTGCAAAATGGGCATCAACCGAACAGACCTGGGGGGTGAATGAAGATCGTCTATCTTCACAAGCTGCCATGTGTTTTCTCTTTTTCTCTTCTTCTGCAGCAGTAAAAATGGATGCTGCAGGACGGGAAACGTCTGTGTCTGTGTCACGTAGGTACGTAAAATAACGCCTCAGTCTGTGGTTCCCACACCCTTCTGCATACCAAATCCCCTTGAGGCATGGTGATTGCTCAGTGGCTTCTATGGTGATCACATCCTCTACACAGTTGCCCCATGCATCGGTCATGAGCTCCTAAGGGATCCGTAACTTCATCATGTCGCCGAGTGAGTAGGCCTCCCGTTTTACAGCTTAATGCGTGTTTCAAGCTGAAAATTCTTGAACAACATCGATCACAAGAAGTCGGCATGTTGGTTGGTATCCGTTTGTACCTCACTGCCACTGCATCTCTGAATTCTGAAGGAGAGAGGTCGAAATTGTGCTTTTTGAGGGGTAGTACTGAGAGCCACTCGTTGCATATACTGCCACTTGAACTGCACCGACGTATTACAGAATGCTGCATGTGCTGACTGAGGCTGGATTTTTCCTGCTCCTACAAGCTGATCAAGTTCTTGTATCCAGTTATCAATCTTCTTCTCAACAAAATTTCGTTTCGTACGTGGACTGCCCTATGAACCCACCCAAAACTTATGACCAGTCACAACTGTGATTCCTGTCCCTCGAAAAATGTTCTGGGCGTCATCAATGTCAGCAGGATTTACCACAAGAAAGGTCTTATTTCCTCGGGGGAAATACCCAAATCGTGGGCCTTCTTGATTGAGCTGGTTCCACCAGTTTTTCAAATTCTCAAATAAACCCTGTGCCGAAGAGTCATCGGCACACCAACACTGAGTTATGTGTGGATTGTCGAGTCGATTAATGTGAGGTATTGTGGACAAAGCGTAAAGAAGCATAGATAGCGGGTCTCCCTGGGTTACTCCCTCTCCCTGAGCACACTCTCTCTCCCTCCTCTAACCACAAATTCTACGTGCCCTTTGTATGTGTTATATACAAATCTTGCACATCTTGGCCAATACACCCGTGCTTGCCACAGTGACATCATTCGATTTGCTACATTAAATAGTGAAAACAATGCATCTGCTGCCTATAGGCAGAATCAGGAGCAATAATTTATGCGATATAATAAAGCATCTAGGTAACACATATACTTGAGTAGAATAGTTGAATAACAAACCTAAACAAGCATCTAAATTAAGTAACACACTTACACTTTGCTTCAATTTAAAACTCGTTGATTCACCAACTAAAAATCAATATTGTATAAAAATAGTAGCTCCGGCTCACTTCGCTCGCCACCGATTCCAGCCGAGGGGGCTCAACCCCCCACCCACCTGGGACACCCCGTTGAGATGTATTACAATTGAAACATGCAGGGGATGTTGCTCGCTTCGCTCGCTTGGTGTGGCTGTATAGATGCGATGGGCTTTTACAGTCGTGATTGGAAACGGTAGATCACTAAGGATAGGTTTAACGTGTGTTGGGAATGTTGCTCGCTTTGCTCGCTTGGTGTGGGATGATGGTGTGTGCGATGGGACATAGTGGGATACCATATTGGAAGTTTTACTGCCCACCCAACTTGGCAGAGGTTTTTTCCTGATGGAAATTACTATCAAACTTTAAGTGGAACCACGAAAAGTACCTACATATAGTTTTAAAAACATATCAGTACTAACAGAACAGTCAGATGTTGAATGTTTTTACGTATTTGTTTTCCAGTTCTATTTTTCTAAAGGTAGGCCATTATTTCATGTGCGTAGAAGGGCAAACGGGAAACTTCCCGAGATCAAGAGGTTTGAAGGCAAATATCAAAATAACTACGTTTCGACAGAATAAGTTCGAAAACCAACGTTTCACTATTTTCGTTCACTAGAATCGGGAAAAACAATTTCATGTATCGAATCTCACTTGGGATCAAACTGGAACTTCAACGAACATCTCGTCGACTGAGAACCATAGTGACGGATTTGCAGAAACAGTGAAATCCATAGTGACCTAAGTCGAGTTACGGCGAATTAGAGTTAGCTACGGGAAATTGTGCGCAAGACCCTCCACTACCAAGAAAACTTTAGCCTTAAACATTAGTTTAAAAATTACACGCTAGAAAGCGCCAGCCGTCACTACTGCCCGGAGGGGGGGGGGGGGAATATATCGTGTAGTGCAATAGTGACACAATTCAGTATATGTCTAACTTGTGCAGTGGTAACTTGTGGTATGTTTGGGTAACACCGACGTAACTTGAGATCCGACGTTGATCAAGTAAGTAAACTTGCTAATCATAACTCCACTATGACGGAAGTCTAGTTCCGTCAATAATGCATGGTACTGTTTGGTGAAAGTAGTCAATTCAAGAGACTTAAGTGACAGTTACGTCAATATGGATTGCAAAATATTGTTCTTATATCCCCTAAATTGGGCTCACATCTTTACTCTTTGCATTGATTTGGTGCTAGTATTTTGAGCTGTTTTCTAACTCATCGACCTCATGGAACTAGAAATCGTTCCGATAAGTCTCAGGTTGACGGCCATGGTGTTTTTCTGGATTTTCCAAACGGGACACTTTTCGTCAACCTGTTATAATATCCAAAATGTCTACCTACCTATATCTGTCTATATTTTATACGAATGGCTAAATATTTTTCTCTTTCTTAGTTACACGAACTTCTTTCTATCCAACAAAAATAATATCTAAAACAAAGAATGAATTGTGGAGAGAAGATGCTATCTGCAATAGGGTTGAGGTAGGTACATGTTTGTATAGTCACGTAGTAGTATGTTCATAAGTACCTTTCTGTTATGTTAGAATAATGTTGTTGGTTTATTGGATACATTTCTCAAAGAAGTAATAATATGAACTTTAGAACTTGGACTTTGAACTTTGGCCATTTCATTTAGGTAGGTAGGTACCTACATACTTTTCCAATCTGTAGGTACTGTACTAATCAGTAGGTGCTGACTATAGTATTAATAATATTAATAGTGAACCATTCACGATGCTAACCAACATGTATCGCCATCAGGTTGAAGAGGTGCAAAGATAAAGGTACATGGAAAGTATTATGTGAGAAAGAAAAGGAAGAAAACGAAACTCAACTGGATGAGGAAACTCTGAAAGCTGATAAGGTTCATGACCCCTGTGTGGAAGGTAGCTGTATATCGTCAACACTAACAGGACCTATTGAATGCGTGAATGCAGATATTATTGCAGTTGACAATACAGGTATTATTTACCAATTGTTTGACGTTTATCCTGTGTTTATCAATTTATTACCGACCAGATAAGTCCTGCTGTATTCTCACATATCTGTAGAATAGTTGTTATGGACGTCCATTTGTGATTCGTACATTTCCCTTCTTCAAATTTTTATTATTTATGTATAATTTTTTTCTTGTTTCTTTTTTTTTTTTTTTTTTTAGAAACAAAAACATTGGTTTGCCTAACTGCAGAAAACAACACTTCTCAGGAAGATCCTGAATCAGTTCAAGTAATTGTGGCCTGTTCCAATTCAGATGAACTTCGAAAAATTATAGAAAATGCTGAAGGTGGGTGCTTGTGTATTCAAAATCTTGATCTGATCAGTCATTTCTTATAATGATTCATGTTGTGGAATAGTTCCTAAGTGGCTGTTTGTTTTCAGTCATATTCAGTAGTAATGAAGACTCCCCAACTGAGCTGACTGCTGTTGGGAACGAGAGAAATGTTCCAGCTGAAGAGACAGATACTGAAAATATCGAACGTGAGATTACTGAAGACATCAGAATGATTGAAAACTCCTTGTCATGTCCTATTGATGACTTGGAACCCGAATGCGACAAAGGTAAGCAAAATCAACACTTTCCGCTTAACCATGGTTCTCCCTACACTTCGCCTCCCTCATAATGATTACACTTTACTGTTTCTTTCTTTCTTGTTTAGATGAAACGTGCAATACATTAGAGAACGTATGCAGTCAGTCAGAAGAGGTCCAGCTTCCTGAGAGAATGACTGGCGATAACATCCATCATGTTCCTGAGGTTATTAGTCAAATGCAGGATACCCACAGTTCATCAGGTAACTCATCATCAGACAGTAGTAGTGTAGACTATTCAAGTTCTTCAGACAGTGACACTGAATCGTCTGGCTCATCAGTCGGTGCAAATGGTCTATCATCAAACTTGGAACCGGATATCGCATCACTTGATGATGGTAGCATTCGTAATACAACAAAACGTAAAACGAATAAAAAAAGGTTGGAAAAAGAACATTGCCAAAAGGCTTCGAAACTCTGGTAAAGAATATCGAAGTTTCAAGACTGGAAAGTTGATTCCTGAGAGAAAAATGCTTCCTCCATGCAAGGACAAGTGCAGATTAAAGTGCTCAACAAAATTTACGGAAGAAGAGAGGAGGACTCTATTCAATAACTTCTGGAGCTTGGGTGATTTACAAACCCAAAGAACCTTTATTATGTCGAGCATGACTATCACACCCAAGGCTAGTCAGAAACTAAGCACCAGTGATGTACCTGTAAAGAACCGTGGTGGCAATAAAATATTTAGCTTTAAAAAATACGATGGTATTGTAAGAGTTTGTCAGACATTCTTCATATCCACTTTAGGAATAAGTGAACGATATATTCGAACTGTTGCGTCTAAATGTAAAGATGGGTACGTCCAAGAAGACCTTAGAGGTCGGGGGACGAAACCAAGGATTCCAGAACACATCCGAGAAGGTATTATAGCTCACTTGGCATCGATTCCTGCTGTGGAAAGTCACTATACGAGGGCCAGCTCTACGAAGAAATACATAGAAGGAGGCCTGACTGTTACCAAACTGTACAGGGCCTATAAAGAATCGTGTATAGCAGACGACAAACTATTTGGCTCGAAGTCCTATTACAGATACATATTCTATTATGAATTCAACTTGGCATTCCATGTACCAAAAAAAGATCAGTGTCTTCTGTGTACGACGTACAGAAATTCAACTAATGAGGAGAAGCAAGATCTAGAAGAGGATTTCAACGTTCATGTGGTCGAAAAACAATTATGCAGGGCTGAGAAGAGGAAAGATAAAAAAAAAATTACCAGACTTTACCAGGTTGCATGCTTTGATTTACAATCTGCACTTCCCGTCCCCAAAGGGGATGTTTCATCTTTCTATTACAGATCACGCCTGAACTGTTATAACTTCACAGTGTGTGAACTGAAACAAAAAGGACTGAGTGATGTTCACTGTTTCTTTTGGCACGAGGGTGAGGGCAAAAGAGGGGCAATAGAAATTGGATCCTGTCTTCTGCGATTTCTGAAACACAAAGCGGATCAAGCTGATTCTGATGACTTAGAACTCGTTCTGTTTTCCGATAATTGTGGAGGACAAGGAAAAAACAAGTTCGTCATTACTACTTATTTATATGCTGTTGCCAATTATAAAATCAAAAGTATTGAGCACAAGTTTTTTATAGTAGGACACGGCCAAAACGAAGGTGACAGTAGCCATTCTGCGATTGAAAAAAACATCAGAAGAGCACTGAAATCAGGCCCAATATACGTGCCTGCTCAATACGCAGCATTGATTCAAACTGCAAGAGTATCCCAGAGTCCTTTTTTAGTCCATGAAATGAGCCATGCAGATTTTTATGATTTGAAGGGTGCTACAAGCTCATTAACGAACAACATATTCAATGAAAACTCTGAAGGCGAGAAGTTCAATTTCAATGACATCGTTACCATCAAGGTAGAAAAAGAATGTGATGACCGATTTTTCTACAAAACATCATTCGCCCAGAAGGACTTTAAATGTGTCGTTGTACGGCGAATCAATACGACGCGTAGTAATAGAAACCCATTCCCCATGTTCCAAACCTAAGAACTTCAACCCGCTTACGATCAGCAGCTGCCAATACCTAAGAGAAAGTACGATGATTTGCAATACCTGGTAAATAATAAATCAATAGTATCGGCTCATGCTCCATTTTTCAATAGTTTGATCCATGACTGAAAATACCATTTGAATTTTCCACTTCAGCCCAGCATTTAATGCTTGAGATCTCTTTTTATATTTTGAATGCTTTTGTACATTTGTTCATTGTAATTTTTGTGAAACAATCCTGAGAATTTTGTAACTGCTCCAGGATTACCTAAATATTTGAAAGACTTACTAGAGAACTAGGTAGTACTATAAGAGACTGAGATTTTAGATTAAAAAACCATTTTTCAATGAAGCTGTGATTATAAATTAGTCTGAAAGACACAAGTGGTGAGAGAATAGTCTACATTATTCACTATCAATTCATTATGTACTCTATTGTGGTTCATTTCAATGTTGGTCATAGATTCTAGATGTCATAGTCTCAACCCCTAGGTCTTCTTTTTTGTGAAATGTTTGTCTAGTCTTTTTTTCATGTTACCACAAAGTTCCTTTGCAATTAAAGACTGTGAACTGTTTACATAATGAAATAAAAGGTTTGTTATCAACCTGGTTTTTTGCTCTCATTTTATCCTCAAAAGAAAAGCAACACCTTGTTTAAGCAAAAAAAAGTTCCAATCCATGTTCGAGTTAGAATAATTGGAATTAAATTAATTTTTATTAGTCAATATTGAAGGTTTTACGCTAATTACTTCATACTTACGGCATTATGTCACTGAAATCTCACACAGAATGTTGGAATAGTGACGTAAGTTTTTTCTAAAAATCGATAAAAATTGATTTATATGATAAAACGAATATTGTATAATAAAATACCAGTAATTATGAGTAAAATTCAAAAAGAATCAATTGTCTAGGCCGAATAGTATGGTTGCAATCCTCATTTGAAAAACTGCCAAATCTTTAATGGCCATTTTCTCGAAACTAGGTTTTTGGAGTTACGTCACTATGAATTTAACTGGGGTATCGTTTTCCGATTCTTAAGATTCTTAAGACCAACCCGAGCAAAAACCGTCAAAATTTACTTGGTCTAAGGCGGAAAAAACCGTAGTGGGGAACGCATTTTTTTGTCATTCTCCGCATTCTTTCGCTAATTTTACTGGGAAGGCAGCATCTTTCAGCAATTTTGACAGCACCATCGTGTTCTACGGGTCCTGCAACGTAACTTTGTGCTGGACATAAGAAGTGCTCTCAGTCAAATTTTAATGTGGCAGCGGATTGAAGATCGGGCGCACAGGAAAAAACGCGCATTAAAAGGGGGCTCTTACCCCCCTCCCACCAACCAGCCCATGGTTCGGGTGGGATTAGAAAATGTTAAAATGGCCTATATTCTGACCGGGAGATTTTTGGTCACGATAAAAAAACCCCGTTCGGATCCCTTCGTCCGATTGACCGTCAAAGTGACACTCACAGACTCACATACAGTTTCCATTTCATACGCTCGCTTCGCTCGCCTCCACGCCCAGCCGGGGATGCAATCCCCCCCACCGTTGAGGTGTATTACAATTGAATGATGTGGAGGAGGTTGCTCGCTTTATTTGCTCGGTGTGGCCGTATAGATACGATGGTCTTTTACTGTCGTGTAGGACTTGTAATTGATTGGAAACGTTAGATCACTATGGGTAGGTCTAACGTGCGTAGGGGATGTTACTCGCTTCACTCGTTTGAGGTGGGTTGTCTCGTTCCCTTCTCAAGCTCATTGTGCAATATATAGATGCGATGGGTTATATTCCATCCCGAGTCCGTAGGAATAACCTCGTTGAAATCCGAAGTGTGTTTCAATAGGAAAAAAGAATTTCATGTCTGGAAACTCGCATGTGATCAAATCGGAACTTCAACAAACATTTTAAGACCAACCTAAGCAAAAACCGTCGAAATGTACTTGGTCTAAGGCGGAAAAAACCATAGTGGGGAACACATTTTTTTCGTAATTTTCCACATTCTTTCGCTAATTTCTCCAGAAAGATAGCATCATTCCGCGATTTTGACGACACCTTCGTGTTCTACGGGTCCTGAAACGTAACTTTGTCGCTGACATACGAAGTGCTCTCGATCAAACTGGCAGCAGACAAAAGATCGGGTGCTAGGGGGAAAAACGGGCATTAAAAGGGGCTCCCACCCCTTCCTGCAAACCACCCCATGGTTCAGGTGGGATTGGAGAATTTTAAAATAGCCTATACTCGGACTCCCTTCGTCTATTCGAATGTGAAAATGACACTCACACAGGGAAAAAAAAAAAAAAAAAAAAAAAAAAAACCAGTTTCATTCTTATAACTAGCCGCTCCAGCTCGCATCTACGTCCAGCCGGTAGGTAAGCCCCTGAACCCCCCCCCCCCCCCCCCCCCCACCCGTCTAGGTGTATTACAACTGAAACGTATAGGGGTTGTTGCTGGCTTTGCTCGCTTGGTATGGCCGTATAGATGCGATGGTCTTTTACTGTCGTGAGGGACTGCTAGATTGATTGGAAACAGTAGATCACTAAAGGTAGGTCTAAAGAGTGTAGTGGATGGTGCTCGCTTCGCTCGTTTGAGGTGGGTTGTCTCGCTCCCTTCTCACGCTCTTTGTGGAATATATAAATGTCAACTCGTAAATCAACAATTCAAAGTTGACAATAGACAATACCCGAGACGAGGATAAGCCGACGTCCTGAATATGCAGTTCTCTGACCCAATTCACACTAACACGACTGCGCTGATGTCAGCGGATTATGAGACATGGCGTGACGTTGAAAAGAGGCTAAATTCCCCCACTCGCACCCTGGAAAGGGGTAAGGAGAATTGTTGACCGCCCTGTAACTTACGTCACGAAAACTTGTACCCAATGAACGGAATGAACAATTAGAAGGAACGACTTGGAGGAAATTGCTGGGCGATGATTGGGCCCACCAAAAGCAGACACGCCCTGGACGAGTGAATAAAATTGTTTGACGAGCATCAGCTCGAGGTCTTGTTTCTGAAATTGTGTACCCGTCCGGAGGCGGAATTTTGTCCGTTGAGGGAGCAATGGAAGACGGACCGGTCGCAGGTCTCCACTCTTCGGCGCCCGCATACCTCTGACGCCAAGAAGAATCGGCAGCCGAAGATCAGCGAGTCTCCCTAGCCAAGAGACGCAAATACTGAGGAGGATTCAAGATCAACAGACAGCCGTTCAGCCAACGGTAAGCAAACACCCCCCTTTTCCATCTACTGCCCAAAAACAGTCTCTCCGACACCCACTCAAGTACACCCAGACACTTCAAGAAAACGTCCCGCGGTTTCCCTCGGTCGCGCCGTGCCCGATAAACCTGCGCGAGACGGAGTAGTGAATTTTGGAGGCTTAGGTAGGTGTGTATATAGGAGTGTAAAGGACAGTAGGTAGTTTCTCTAGCGCTAACAAACATATGCCATAACCTGGTCATACAAGTGTATTTGAAGAACGAACAAATGTCTGAATATTCATAATAAATACGTGTTGACCAATTCAAAATTGTGATCATGCTTGTCATCAAATTAGTCATCATTATTAACCATTCCACTTATCATTTGTCATTCTTCCTAAAACAGCGCGGAGACAGGGGAAATATACTCTCTGGTTATGGTCAAGTGTCCATGTGTAATCCGACGTGTGTAGGGAATGTTGCTCGCTTCGCTCGCTTAGTGTGGGATGTACCGATGGTACCGGAAATAGTGGGATACTATCGAGACCTACTGAACATGATACAATTCGTGAGGAAGTTATACTGCTTACTGCTCACCCAACTTGGCAGTGGTTTATTTATTTTTTTATTATTTTTTTTTTTTTTTTAGTTCTAATTTTCTAAAGGTAGGCCATTATTTTATGTGCGTAGAAGGGCTATCCTTTTCAAGGTGAACCGGGTTTATTAAGTTCATCAACCACTGTGACTACACAACAGTGCCATTCCTTTGGCTTCGGGGTTCGACTTGATCTTCTAACTTCCACTGTGCTTGTGTTCGGAACTGATAGAGTGACGAGTGGTTCAGTTTCGGGAATCAGTGGTTCTGCTGGAAACCAGACTTCTTGCTCTGATTCTTCCAAGTTCTGCTCAACTGGATTGTCAGAAATTTCAACCTCCGCTTCACGTGGCTGGTCTGACTGAGGCTGCCCCAGACTAGATATCCCCACTATGTTTTCAGCATTGGTGATTTCCGACGTTTCATTTTCAAATTTTCGTGGTGACACTTTTTGGGTCTCAAAGAACACCACATATCGTGCTCTGGTCACTATGGTGGGATTTGTGGGATCACTCAATCGATACCCTTTAGTATCTTCACAATAACCTACAAATATAAATTCTTTTCCTTTTCGATCCCACTTTTTTCTCTTCTGTTTCGGAATATGCACAAAAGCTTTACATCCAAAAACTTGGAGATGGGATAGCACAACCTTCCTCCCTGTCCACACTTCTTCGGGAGTTTTCCTTTTCACTGCAGACGTTGGAGATCTATTTTTCAGATATATAGCAGTACTCATTGCTTCTGCCCAATATTTTTGGCTGAGTCCAGCCTCTTGGAGCATGCATCTTGCTTTTTCAACGGCTGTTCTATTTACTCTCTCAGCAACACCTAGTTGTTCGGGCGTGTAAGGCACTGTGGTTTGATGTCTTATCCCATTCTCCCTTAGAAAGTTTGTTAGCTCGTTGTTCACATATTCCGAACCATTGTCTGTTCTAAGAATCTTGATTCGTTTGCCTGTCTGATTTTCTACGAGTTCTTTGAATTCTCGGAATACGTTTCTCACCTCACTCTTCTGTCTGATGAGGTATATGAACGTTTTCTTCGAAAAATCATCAGTAAAAAGTTAAGGCGTACCTTTTTCCGCCCCAACTATCTTCAGGCATCGGTCCACAAACATCTGAGTGGATCAATTCCAACAATTCCCTTGACTTTGACTGGCTGCTTGGGAAAGGTTGTCTGGTCATTTTTCCTTTCACACAGGCTTCGCAAGGTTGAAACTCTGTTTTACTGAATTTCACACCATGAGCTAACTTGTTTCGCAAAAGTAGCATAGACCTTTGATTCAAATGACCCAACCTCTTATGCCAAAGCATTTGGGAATTTTCACAGTTGATAGCATTGGCCTGTTCTTTGTTCGGTACGATTTTGAAAACTCCAGACTCAAATTTACCCCGGATAAGAACTTTCCCTTTGATTTTGGTTCTTGGATCCATTATTTTACAACCATCTTCTGAGAACACTACCTTCAAGCCCTTCTCAACCATTTTCCCAACAGACAGCAAATTGGTGTTTAGATCTGGACTGAATAAGGTATCTTTGATGTCAGTATTTCCATCTGTGCCTGGTATTTTGACTCGAACTGTACCACAACTTTTGGCCATGATTTTATTATCGTTTGCTACCCTTATTTCCCTATTTACTGGGCGCTGATCCTCTAGCCAGTCATCTCTCATTGTGAAATGTGACGTAGCACCTGAGTCTATGATCCATTCATCTCTACTCAGAGTCACAAGGGCCAAAGCCATTGATGTGACTTGCTCGTTTTTATCATTTACATTATTTCTCTTCTTCTCCTTGCACTGAGAAGACACATGTCCTTTCTTATGACAAGTGTAACACTTGGGCACGAAATACTTCTTTTTTGAGTCTCTTTTGACTACCAAGGCTTTATCACCCCCCAATTGGGGCTGGTCTTGTTGGCTCAATAAGGTGCGAACATGATCGCTAGTGATCTTCGCTCCGGAGCTCTCGAGTGCCATGATCATGGGCCTGTATTCATCACCCAAACCTTTCAACATGATCACCCCAACAAACTCATCCTCAAGTCCAGCATTGATGGACTCTAACTTTTGGGATAAGCTGAGAATCTGATTGAGATAGTCTTCCATTGAGGAGAACTGCTTCAGCTCCAATGAGAATAGATTTCTCAACAAACTCAACCTCCTAGATAAACCTTTGCTCTCATAGTTTGTCTCTAGTTTCTCCCAAACCGCCCTAGATGTCTTTAATCCTCGAACAATTGGATACAAGGCTTCTTCAACCATGAGGCATATTTTAGACCGGGCTTTAGCGTCTTTTCTTGTATCATTTTCGCTACCGTTTACCACTGACCACAAATCCTCTGCTATTAAGAACATTTCCATGCCGAATTTCCAGTTCGCATAATTTTCTGAACCGGATAACTTCTTAATATTCGGCAATGCTCCTAACCCCGACACTACAACACTAGCTACAGCAGCAGGTGACGGGAAAACCGCTCCTGCATCTCCTTGTGACATCGTGTTTGCCTACAAGTCCGTGCTGGTGACCATAACCAGTTAAAGCAGTAGTTAATTGAGCAATGGAATTTGTGTTGTTCACTGTGTCGAGTACCTAAACTAGAATATTAATTTACAAATTATTCCTCCTCTTCTGCCAAGCTTTCGCTAAATTTATTATCGTCTTCAGGGCTCAGAGGTGAACTACAGTGTGAATATCACACCACTCAGCGACCAACTGATCAGTAAATACATCACAGGTTGCAAACAGGTACAACTCAATGAAGAAACTAAAACCAGTCTATTGCAGATTTAAAAAGAAGAAGAAAATAACACCTGTCAGTCACAAAATTATACTAATAATTTGATTCCCTTGAACAGCATCAAAAGCAACAAGGCAAAAACATTCATCAGAACAACACTAGAGTGTTGGGAGTAGAGTGTTGTTCTGATTAATGTTTGGCGAAGGAATAATTTGTTTGGCCCTAATCCTGCGTCGATAATAATTCATTCTGTGTTAAATAAAAATAGTCCATTTATTTGCGTGGAAGGGCTGTCAAATAAAGATTGTGTAGAACCACGAAAATTATGGTTTTAAAAATATTTCAGTACTAACAGTCAGATGTTTATTGATTTCACTTATTTGTTTTTCAGTTGTATCCCTTCACACGCTCTTCGTGGAATTTATAGATGCGATGGAATATATAGTATATCCCGAGTCCATAGTACTCGTTGAAATCCGACGTATGTAGGGAATGTTGCTCGCATTGCTTGCTTGGTGTGGGATGTATAGATGCGATAGGATTTAGAGGGATACCATCGAGACCTAAGTACAGCCCATTTTACAATATGTGAGGAAGCTATACTACCCACCCAACTTGGCAGACGTTTTTTCTGTTAGAAATTTCTTACAAACAAATTAAATCTTATAAAACTATGTGGAACCACGAAAAATTTATTAGATTTGATAAACATGCCATTATTTATTGATGTGTAGTAATTTGCTGCGTTTTCTATGTGGGACAACGAAAAGTTTGGTTTTGAGGACATTTTAATTTTTCAACCAATTCTATAAGCCCATGTTACAATATGTGAAGAAGATATACAGTCCACCCAACTTGGCAGACGTTTTTTTCTATTAGAAATTAATTAAAAACAAATTAAATCTTTTAAAACTATGTTGAACCACGAAAAGTTTATTAGATTAAATAAAGATTTGCCATTATTTTATCTGCGTAGAAGGGCTCTCCTTTTCCCAGTCTATTATTCTGTTGAAATGTCTTTCAAACGGAGAGTGTTGAGATATCTACATTAAGCATTCAACTCCTCACATGTTTGTTTACCAAGTGATTTGAGTTTAATTATAGAAAAGTTTGTAACTTTCGTTTCGTACGAAAAAAACAACAAGAGGATTTTTTCTGTCATAGAAAATAATTATAAATAAGTACGAAGGCACCAACCAGTTTAAAATACTATTCACCCTCCAACAAATTCTGGTACCCCTGGTATAAGTACGCACATAGTAAGAAACTGGAACTGGTGAAGAGTAGAAAATGGAAGGCCTCATGAGAAGATGGGACATTCTTCGACCGATAGTGGTAGAATCAATAAGGAACGTGGAAGAGGCAATAGAACGAGGCGATGGACCAACCGTCCATCGAAATTTCGGAGTATTAAGAGGGCTGTTAGAAGAAATGACTGAACTTGATAATGATATCATAACGAGAATAAGAGAAGGGATGACATCCAAAGAAATGGACAAAGAGCTGCGGGATATTGAGGTGGCATATATTAGTGAGCTGGATGTGAGGGGGACGATTCATACATACAAAGTAGAGCACCACAAGTGAGTGATAATGTAATAACTGATACAAGGCAGAAGAGGAATTTGAAACTTCCGAAAATAGAATTGAAAAAGCAAACACTAAAAATTGGTACGCCTTTTTCGTCTCAATTTTCAAAGTTGAATGAGGATGACAGCTTGTCAGCTGTTGACAAGTTTGCCTGTTTGCGAGAGGCAATGTTCCAGATTCCCCTGCTGCTGATTCAGTGGATAGTTACGTACCCTCAGGGCAAAGTTACCCTAAAGTAGTAGAACATTTAAAAGCATCTCTAGATTCGCTAGAGATGGGTTACTGAGACATACATGTGTGAGCAATAATCACTTGTCCTTCAAAATCAGAACGGGCAAAGCTTAGCAAAAAGACCACTTTTCGACAAACTTGAAACACAATTGAGAGCTTTAGAGTCGCTAGGGATATCATCAAACAAGTTTGCAGCAATGCTGAAACCATGAGTTGAGTCGGCACTTCCAGAAGTGATTCTTAGAGCGTGGGAAAGATCGCTAGCAACCCTGAAAATAGAAGAGGATCATCCGAATCAGGAAGGAGAAGAACTAGATGCACTCCTGAGATTTTTGCGAGCTGAAGATGAGGGCGAGCAACGAATATTGTTAGCAACAACGGCTTTCGAAGAATCCGAAATGCAAGAGGTACCTTACACAGCTTCGGTTCTCTTGCCATGGGGCGAAAAGGGATAACAGACCGGGGGGGGGGGGGGGGGGGCAGTAGCTCTTATAGTAGACCAGGGGGTAGCTCTTATTCTGAACGTACAAGCTTTCAAATAGGCATGAAGTGATTTGGGATTTGGTAAAGAAAATAGCTGTGTGGTGTGAGAGCGACACGCATCATTCGTCAGAATGTTGCAAGGTACGAAGCTGGACCCTGAGTGAGTGGAGAGATTGGATAAAAAAGAGGGAGCATGCTACGTATGCCTCAAGACAGGCGGACGCACAGCATTGAATTGCAAGGCAATTGTTCAGTGTATGTTGTGTTCAGGTCCTCATTAAACAATCTTGTGCTGAAAATGTGTTATAGCGAGAAATCAAAAGACCTCTACTTCAACACCAGCAGCTACAGGGCTGTTACAGCAAGAAAGGGATAGCGGAAATTATAGTTCAGCAGTGTTGCTATCATATGAGACAGGTCGTACTTTATTACACACACTTAAAATCATCATCAAAATGAGAAGGAAAGATAAAGTAGTCAGGGTTTTGCTAGATTAAGGCTCACAAAGGAGCTACATGATAAAAGAGTTAGCAAAGGAACTAAATCTTGATTCTGTGGGAGAATAAAATTTGAGCCTTCGTCTGTTCGGAGGGACAGAAACTAAAGTTAGATTCCATTAGAAATATAAAATTTCTCTACAATGTCTTTGTAATTCAACCAAGTTCATATGTACAGTATTAGATCAAGATAAAATATGTAATTACTTGCCCAGATTAGCCAATAAGAAACTAATTAATCGTTTAAGACGACAGAATATAACTTCGTCTGATGTTAGCCCAGACCCTCCTTTTATTGATATACTAATCGAAGCTGATGTTATAGGAAGCTTGATGACCGGCATAACAATAATTTTGATAACAATTTATTGACTACTGAAACGTCTTTAGGTTGGACAATAATGGTCCCAACGTACAAAAATGCAGCTGTAAATCAAATCTCAACAGGCTTGGTTAATCTCACATTTTAGTTACAAGATCTATGGCGTTTGGAGACACTTGGAATAAATTATATAAGCGAAGTAGATAAAAAGACTATCAGGAAAGAAGAGGCGGCTCATCTACACAAATCACACATAAATAAAGAGGGTCGATATGAAGTTGCATTGCCGTGAAAGGATCATGAGTCTGGTCTAGTATGCTACAGATTAGCACCAGAAAAGAGATTGTTTTCAAAAACCAGGAATTTATTACAAGGGAGTAAGTTCCTAGAAATCGATAAAGTTTTTAAGGAGTAGATAAATTTGGACATCATAGAAAGAGTACCAGACGTGAAACTTGGTTGATGAATGGTAACTGGGATGATAGTTTGCTACCAGCTTTAAAAAAGAAAGTAACCTTTTTGGTTCAAGGGGCAGAGTTGTCCACAGTGTAGGATAAGAAGGAGACTTACTACTGAAAACTGGAAACTAGCAAGGGTGAGTTTACATGTTTTTTGTGATGCGAGTCAGTTTGCATTTGCAGCTTGCATTTTCGTGAGAGAGGTGGTTAAGGATTCCGTACAAATACAGTTTCGACAGTCTAAGGCTAGAATTGCACCTAAGAAGCAAGGTTTATCTATCCATAGGTTGGGACTTATGGCAGGACTAATAGGAGTCATAATGTGTCACAATGCTTAACAAACGTTAGGGGTTTCACATTTCACCACCTATTTTTGGAGCAATTTGAGGGCAGTGTTGCATTGGATAAAAGGAGCTGGGGATTGGTCGGTGTTTGTTAGAAATCAGTTTGCGGAGATCACTAGACTGAAAAAATCGAAATCAATGGTTTCATGTTCCTGGGACAATGAATCCAGCGGATTTTTCCTCCAGAGGTTGCACAGCAAGAGTTTTGTTGGAGTCGAGATAGTGGGAAGGTCCAAAATGGCTAATGAGGTAAGATGAGTGGCCGAAGGAGAAGGTAGAGCTTGGCGAGGAAGAACAAAATGAAGTCATTAAGGAAGCCTGTAAGGGAAAAGGCGATGGTTTGGTAGAAGTGTGTCAAAGAAGAGAGTATGGACTACCGGTTTTTTCAAGATTCGTCAGAATCGTCACGACAGTTGTAAGAATGATAAGGTGGAAAACTCATAGAAAAGGAGAAAGAAACGAGCCGTTCGCAAGTGAAGAGTTGAGGAAGGCAGAAAAACGAATTTTCCGAGCAGTTCATAATGTTAGCGTTGGGGGAGGAAAGAAATTTACAGAAGAATTAGAAACGTTTCGGGACGAAGACGGATTACTCAGGCTGAAAACAAGGCTATCGTTCAGTGAAGAGCTAGAAAATTTCAAAAATCCTGTTTTACTACCTGGGAGAAGTAGCGTAATTTAGGCATTTGTTCGGGAGCAGCATTTTGCACTCAATCATGCGGAAGTTCGGACAACGATGTCAATATTACGGGAAAGATTTTGGATCACAGATATACGCAGCGAGTTATCCGGAGCTGCAAAGAATGTAAAAGGGCAAGTGCTATGCCATGTGAAACCCCCTTTGCACCATTGCCTAGACACAGAGTATGACAGTCAGCAGTTTTTAAGATATCAGGGATTGACTATGCTGGACCTTTTTATTTTATAGGAGGTGGAACAGCTTGGATAGTGCTTTTTACGTGTGCTGTGTATTGGGCGGTGCACTTGAAAGCAATGACTAGTCTGTCTACTGAAGGTGTTTTCGAAGCATCGAGGCGATTTTTCGCACGCTGAGGACGGCCGTCCGTGATTTACATTGATAATGAGACAACAGTTTACAGTTTCAGGTACAAGTAATGCATTGAATAAAATCGAATGGGAAACGGTGATAACTAGGGCAACTGTGAGAGCCATTAAATGGAATTTTATTCCTCCAGCCACACCATGGTGGGGTGGTTTTTGGGAGAGGATGGTCCGGATGGAAACAATAGTCTGAGAGGTATCCTTGGAAGAGCTAATGTGACCTATGAAGAGGCTGTAACAAGGCAAGCCCCCCCCCCCGACCCACCATTGAGGTGTATTACAATTGAAACATATAGGGGATGTTGCTCACTTCACTTGCTCGGTGTGGTTGTAATGATCCAATGGTCTTCTATTGTCGAGTGGGACTTGTAGAATGATTGGATAGCATATCACTAAGGGTAGGTTTAACGTATCTAGGGGATGTTGCTGTTTGAGGTGGGTTGTCCCACTCCCTTCACACGCTCTTTGTGATATGTATAGATGTGATGGGATATAGCGGGATACCATCGAATTCTACAGCCCCACTTACAACATGCAACGATGCGATGGGATATAGTCCATCCCGGGTCCGTAGGGAAAACCTCGTTGAAATCAAACATGTGCACGGAATGTTGCTCGCTTCGCTCCCATGATATGGCTATATATGTGAGGAATTTATAGTGCCCACCCAGCTTGGCAGACATTTTTTTCTGTTGGAGATGACTATCAAACGTGACACCTTATGTGGAACGACGAAAAGTATAGTTTTAAGAACATTTTAGTACTAGCAGAACTGTTGAATGTCGAATTTTTGTACATATTTGTTTTCCAGTTTTATTTTTCTAAAGGTAGGCCATTATTTAAGTGTGTAGAAGGGCAAACGGACCACGTTGGGGTGTACGACAATCGTAACTTATTAGTACAGCAGTCTGAGGACAAATCGTCATCGAAACCCCTTCAGGTAAAAAGGGCCTGCGTTGCACATTCCTGAAATGGAAGGCACATATAACTTCTCATTTAAATCACTTCGCCTCCCTTCCCCTCACATTTCGTCCAACTTCCCGTCACTTTTTTCGATATCCGATTTCGGATTCAGATTTGGCAGAATCATAACTGTATTTCGCCTGCAAACACCGTCCTGAAAAACGTCTCTTTATGGGGTAAATTTTAATGAGAAAAAACGAGGTATTTCGTCGGAATTCTCAAGAAAACTTTTTAAATATTTAGGTAGGTAGAGATTTCTGGTCATAATAAAAAAAAACCTGTTCAGATCCCTTTGTTCGTTCGGCCGTGAAAGCTGCACTCACTCATTCACTGAGAGACAGAGTTTCATTCTTATAATAGAAATAGATTTTATATCTAGAGAGAGAGATAGAGATGGAGATGGAGATGGAGATAGATACAGAGACAGAAACAGAGACAGGGACAGGGACAGAGACAGGGACAGGGACAGGGACAGAGACAGTGTCAGTGACAGAGACAGAGACAGAGATAGAGATAACTACCCGCTCTGGCTCGCTTCGCTCGCCTCCACGTCCAGCTGTGGGGTGGGGTGGGGGGGGGGGGGGGGCTCCATCATGTTCTTCGGGTCCATTACAATATCTAATATATTTTGCAGTTTGATTTATATGTCTTCAGGCATGCGCAAACATTAATTTGTTATGACGTCGACTTGTCAATCATTTCGACTAGTACTTTGTTCTTCTACCAATTCTATATGTCCATGTTTCAGTATGTGAGGACTTTATACAGCCCTCCCAACTTGGCAGTCTTTTTTTCTATTGGAAATTACTCCCAAACAAATTAAATCTTACAAAACTACCTATGTGGAACCACGAAAAGACAGAGCGGATGTGGTTGCTCCACATACAAAAGAAACACTTCTCATCAATCATTGCTGAGCTCAAGATTCATCCCCAAACTTCCAGTAAGCGTCGTCGTGGAGACCCCTTAATCGGTCGATTGGACCTTTTCTCAAGGATGGGATTGTCATTGTGGGGGGCCGATCGCACAACTCGTCTCGCCCAGATGAGCATCAGCATACAATACTCCTTCCAAAGTCTGACCCATATGTTGCAATGCTAGTGGATCATTGGCACCAGGATCACCTACACATTGGGGCCTTTTTGTTTCTCTCCCTCATCAAGACTAAGTTTTGGATGATCTCTGGTAGAGAGTTGGTACGACAAAGAGTGCAAAAAATGCAACACTTGTTTTCATGCAGAGCCCAAACCCACTTATCCAAAGATCATCTCTCTTCTTCTGTGCGACTTCAGCAGGCTAAGGCCTTCACTAACATTGGTGTTGATTATACTGTACCATTCCAGATTAGTATCATACGTCGAAGAGGGGTGAAGACACAGATGGTTTACTTGTGCCTTTTTGTGTGCCTGACTACCAAGTCACTTCATCTAGAGCTTGCATCCGACCTCTCAACACCCTGCTTCCTCTCCCTTCAAGAGGTTCTTGTCCCGTTGTGGGCCATGCTCTGTGATATGTTCAGATCAGGGAACAAACTTTGTTGGCTCCCGCTCCCGCTAAGTCCTAGATGAGCTCTATTCATTTATGTGTTTTAGAGAGTTCACCAATGCTATAGGCGGTTTTATAGTCCAATTGAGTGGCGGCTTAACCCACCTGCAGCACCGCATTTTGGTGGGGTCTGGGAGTCATAGGTTAAGTGTGTCAAGACACACCTGGCAAAAGTTACGGGCTATCCGATTCTTACCTTTGAGGAAATGACAACTCTCCTTTGTCAAATCGAGGCTTTATTGGACAGCAGGTCTTCGTGTGCAATCGGTGAAGACCCACTAGTCCATGTGCCCTCACCAGTGGCGGCCGGTGGTCTGCAAAAGGAGTGGGGCACAAAAATATTTACCTATTTGACAGTCAAGAAGAGCATTGAGGTTTTTCTTCCATTTGTTTTGTTTTCAGTGTGAATTAACTTTGACCTAAACACATGATACATAAATCCCACTTGGGTCATGTCATGCCTTGGGCAACTGTTATGAAAGAATATGGCTACTAAATAATAATCAATCATTATCATTAAATATTATTGATAAATTAAATATAAATTAATTAGATAAATAAATTAAATTAAAAATACTATCTTATAGGTACCACCTACTTACTAAGTATCTAAAAATTTTAGAATGGACTGAACTACTTAGGAGAAATAATTCTGAAGGAATATTAAGGAACTCGAATTAAATTATGATGAAATGATAGAATGTGACGTCAGACGTCAATTAAAAATCGGATATTTCAAAAGGTTATAGAAATGTTGTCTAACCCCACAACCACCACTCACTTATGTATAACCTTTTTCTTTAATGCAACATATCCAGAATGATCAATATTCTACTGAAAATATTGATTTGAGTTGTTTTCGTTGCAATTTATATTTTGATATGTGAGCTAGTAAGTGAAATGTTCAGATTAATAAATTAACTACACAGACCGCTGATCTACACACCCTAATATTCAAGACACGAACGCTCAAGATTAGTAGGTACATTGGAGTGATAAACTGTAATTACAGACCAGATCACTAACGTTTCGTTCTGAAAAGCAGTTCTTAGCAAGCTTTTATCAATTGGCAATACAATCTATGTAGCATGGATTAATATGCTCCTACTAGAAAACTCATAGATCAGATCGATGGACAGACAAAAGCCAGTAACCAGGGCTTGCCAACGGGGAGGCGACTGCTATAAGCCCCACCCCTGTCCGCCCCTCCACCCGACCATGCAGACAGGCATTGCTGCAGAATGCACATAGATCCGTGTAACAATCTAAAGAGAGAGAGAGAGAGAGAGAGAGAGAGAGAGAGAGAGAGAGAGAGAGAGAGAGAGAGAGAGAGAGAGAGAGAGAGAGAGAGACAACAAAGCAGTGAACACCAGTGCACAGATAAAAGATCAAATTGGAAAACATTATTCAATAGAAGAGTTTCCTTGAGGGGCCCAACATATACGTAAAAGTTGCTTGGTGATAGGCTAGGGCTATATGGAAAGTGTTCAAAGGCAGTACAATGCAGTTCAGCCAATTTTTGGGCAGTTAGGGAAAAGCCGCTTGAATGAGCTGGCGGCATTTTGAGCAATAGGCTGAAGAAGGTCACAGTAGTATGGAGCATTTATTGTGCAACGATTTTCAATTGGACAGCAAAACTTGAGAATTCCACGAAAAAGCATTTCTCTTCTCTACATTTTTCTTCAATATGTAAATTACTGTATAGCATACTGCTATACTTTATAAGCAAAATCAATACGCCTGTCTTTCAGACTTGCAAACCTTTCAATCACTTTTGTATTGAAATTTTCAAGATTGTGAATCATATCCTTCTCAATGGAAAGCATCATAAGAGCATTCAATCTATCCTGAGTCATTGTAGACCGAGCATATGTTTTTACTCTCTTGAGAGTGGAGAAACATCTTTCTGCTTCAGCAGAGCTGATGGGCATTGTGACAAGTACAGTAAGTATTTTAACTGATTCAGAATAAGTGGCCAACAAATTATTATTGTCCAAACATTTCAAAAACGGTAAAGCTCCAGTGAATATTTTGAAATCGTCCCTTTTGTAAATAGTAATAAGTTCCGTTTTAAGTTTTCTTCCTTCAAGGAAGGGATACGCAAGAATGGTCGCATCAAAATCCTCAATTGGAAATACTTTGGAATAAGAGGGAAATTCACTGAAGCTGAAAAGTCTGGAAGACGATAAATGGCCAGTGAAGCAATACCTAGTTCTGGCTTGGTTAATAATTATATCACATACTTCAACAGCTATGCATAACCGATCAGTAATGATGTTTTCTACTCGTCTTTTCTTTGGCATTTCAATAGCTACATCTAGGGGAGTCACCAACTCTCTGTGAGAAGAAATTTGTTCTGAATATTGATCTCTAATTTTTTTTATTGCTAAATTGAAATCCTCAATATTTTTTCGGGCAAGAACTGGGTCACAGTTTACTGTTTGCATTTGGTTATATAAAGTGTCTACATGTGGCATCAACGTATGAAAAGTCGTTAACCAATAACAAAAAGTTTCATCCTGCAATTTTGACAAAAGTCCCTCAGCTTCTCTAACTGTTGTACCCTCAAAATCACTCGACTCACAGATGTTCTGAAAACATTCTATTAGTATATCCTTATACTCAAAAACAGTTTGTACAAGCCGGGAGTTGAAATTCCACCTTGTACCAGATGGGCGTGGTATTCTACGACTGTTGACTATTGAGTCTAAAACTTTATTCCTTTGTGGGGAGCGAGAGAAAAAACTAGAGAACCCTGTCAAATTTAGAAAAAACCTACGAACTACAGGGACACTAGAGGCAGCCTGTAGCATAATCAAATTTAATTGATGAGCATAACAGTGAACGAAACTATTTGGATAGCTTTCTCGAACTCTTTTCTGTACCCCACTATTGCACCCACTCATAACAGCAGCCCCATCATATGTCTGGCACACTAACTTTGACTTATCATTGCCGATAACGTCATTCAATTCATTGATAATAATTGAAGACAACGTTTCAGAGTTACAAGCAGGAGGGTTGTGAAGAGCAAAAAAGCGTTCTTTCACTTGATTGTCAATAAAATATCTATAAATTATAGTGAATTGAATTTTGCAAGAACAATCTGTTGTCTCATCTGCTTCAACGGATAGATATTTAGCCCTAGCAATTTCTAGTTTTATAGCATCTTGACACACATGAAATATACAGTCAAGTAGCTCATTTTGTATGGTTTTGGAGGTGCCTTTGAACACTGTAGCATTTTCCAAATGTGACCTCAAAATGTCGTCAGTTTTGGCTGATTTTGTTACTAAGCCCAGAAAAATTCCTCGGTTCAATGAACTATCTCTCTCGTCGTGGCCTCTTAATCCAATTTCATAAAGACCACAAAACTTGATGCAATCTATAATTTCAGAAAGTATATATCGATTTCTGTCAACTTGCTCATTGTGTTTCTTGATAGCAAGTTGATGAGCAGAATCTAGCTGTGTAGCTATGTTAGCTCGACCAATCAAAGCTAATTCTGTAATGTTATTGAGATGTTTTTTATTAGATTCGTGAGATTTAATCCGATCTGTCAGATGTTTCAAATCTGACACTCCATTCTGAGTCCATAACCCATCCCCACCTAATATTAAGCAAGGAAAACAAAACAGAGCATTCTTTCTAGGGCACCCAGTGATCCATTCGTATTTGCTATAAATTTCAGGGTTGAATTTACGAGTTCCCTTCCCATTTTTAGCAACTTGTGTTAATTTCAAGTGAGGGGTGTCTCTCCTCAAACTTTTAATAAACACCCTCTCTTCATAATTACGATCTGTAGAGGATTTTGATTGTAAATTCGCCACAGTGTTTGACTCGGGTGGAAACATTGCTATCAAGTTCCAATAATGTAAGTAAAAATAAAGTTAATATAGGTATATGTACAAACGACAATGTGGAATAAAATGTAAGGAAACTAATCTTAAGTAGAAACTTAAGTAAGCAACAATTAAGTTAATATATACGTACAAACGATAATGTGGAATAAAATTTGAAGGCATCTTATCTTGTTCCAAATTGTCCTTTTTCCATCAAGATCGAGCGCCAGGTGCTGTTGTTGAGTATTAAAATCTACCTATCTTTATTCAAAGGCAAGACGTGAATAATCTAGGAACTGGGAATGAATTAGTGAAATATGAACACATTTCTACAATTAAAACAGCAGAATAAGTAAATAAGTAGGATCCTAGGTTTTAGAATACGAAAGTAAGGCTAAACTATGATCTTACTTCCTACACTTTGGAAGGTTGTTGTAGTTTTCCACAGTGGTGGTGCAAAGGGAACTCTTAGCATGGAGTGACCAGAAGAAATCAGTATGGCTAATGGAATAAACCGAAACTCCTCTAGTGGAAGCCATTCATTACGTAAATTTCATTCTACGGTCTTTAGAAAAGTGGAAACCCTGCCTGGGGCATGGTCCCGAAAAATCATCAGAAATTTCCCGTTATGACCTCTTTTTCCCATTCCTTGCCCCTTAATTCCCGTTTCTTGCCCTTTATTTCCCATTCTTTCCCCTTCACAGTCTAACCTGAATCGACGAAATTTCTCTCTTGATAGAGTGATATTTTGGCAATCTACGTACTTTTTCACTGGTAGATGGATCTTAAACATATTCCTTCTAGCATCCACCTTGGAGCCACAGCATGGAGCTACAGACTGCGCTTTTCGTTCTAATTTGAAACGATGAGTTTTGTTTGTAAAGTCTTCGTTCCAGTTTGTTACTTTTTCCCAAATGTACTGGGGCAATGTCCCGATGCCCCCCCTCACCGGCCGCCCCTGGCCCTCACTCCAGCTCATTCCTGACCCTAGGCTCAACTCTGCACCACTTGCCAGCCCAGAATGTTGCCATGTGCCAAACAACCGACTTCATCACTTCCAGCGCATTGATTGGATCGTTCAACATCATTGGAAAAGATGGAGCCAGGAATACGCGCATACTTTGCAACAGCGAGCAAAATGGGTGGATAATGAGCCAGCTGTTGAGGTTGGAAATATTGTGCTGCTTCTGAACGAGGTGACTTCTCCATTGGAGTGACCTCTAGCCATCATTGAGGAAATAAAGCTGCCACCGATGGGGACGTTCCGGTTGCTTAAGTCCGCACTCAAAATGGAGGCCTTAAGCGGCCAGAGTTCAAGCTTTGCGTGCTTCTATCTCAATAACTTCCACTAATTATCTATTTCATATTGTAAAGAGCTAACTGTAACTATGTTGTTTTTTATTTTACTCGTTTGTACTAATTTATTAATTCATTGGATATTTTGTTGTTTGTGTTAACCCTTGATTATATTAATTTGTGGACATGTGCTTAGGTTTGCTTAGTTGATGTCCTCTAATAAATTAGATCCCTTGATCAAATTCACCCTCGAATTCGGTGGGGATAAACTAAATTTTCTAACTCTGTCCATCTCTTTCCTAAATGAGAAGCATGATTTTTCAATTTATAGAAAAGATACATATAGCTATATAAAGATCCATAGTGCTTCAAATCACCCTTTAGTCCATAAGCATGCAGCTTCCCATAGTATGATCAAGCGAGTAGTATCTATTCCTATGAATGAACGAAATTCAACAAAATAAAAATCCATTATCAAATGCAAAACGGCTAGTAAAGGCTACGGAGGAGATCTTGTTGATACCATTTGGGATAAGGTTCTTAGGAAAAAGAGTAAATTTCCAATCTGATTAGGGAAGATGTAACTTTAGAAGAAAAACAATGGATAAGTATACCTTATTATGGGAAAATTTCTGATAAAATCTGCAAAATTCTATCATCGAGGGGTTACAAAGTGGGTTTTAAAACTATAAATAGTCTTAGAGCATTACTAGGTTCCATTAAAGACAAAATTAATGTTCAGGATAAAAGTGGAGTTTATAAATTAAAATGTTCTTGCGGCTACAAATATTGCGGTTAATCTGGTAGGAAATCCAGGGAAAGAATAGAAAAGCATCAGGAGGATTTCAAAGAAAATAAGGGTAGGTCTACATTTGCTGAACATCTTCAGGAATCCAATCATAATTACAATTTTGATTTGACAGATAGACAGTTAGCAGAATTTCTTCATTTTTGTCCAAAGGGAGGTATGTTGAATGTACTTGAAAAATTCGACATTATCAAAAGTGACAGATCTGGTAAATGTTTAAATGAGGATATCCCTCAATATATTTCACGACTGATAAATCCATTTCTATAAAGCTTGGAATTATCCCTTCTAAATGTTGAAGCAAGTAATTCTCCCCCTCCTTTTACCTTATAGTCGCTCGAATTTATTATAGTCCCCTCCCAAGTTGGCAGAGGTTTTTTTCTGTTGGGAATTAATTTCAAATAAATTATTAAATCTTATAAAACTATCTGGAACCACGAATAGTTCATTAGGTTTAAAACAAATAGGCCGTTATCTGCGTGGAAGGGCTATCAAATAAAGGGCACCATGGTGTTCTACGGGTCCTGAAACGTAACTTCATCCCTAACATACTTAAGAAAAAGAGTAGGGATGAGCCAGGGAAAGGTTTAAATGACGGTTTGTACCTCAATATATTTCACCACTGTTTGGTCCATTTCTATAAAGCTTGGAATCATCCCTTCATACTGTTGAAACCATATTTAGTTATTTTCCCCCTTTTCACTTCATCTGATTAGCTATAACCCCCCCTTCACTTTGTTTGCACTTAATTGGTTGTACCTCCTGCCCTTTTTCTTTCTCTTGACCAATGGGATTCAATCTCCCTTCACCTGGGACTATAAAAGCCCTGTCATTTCTAATGTGTTTTCAGTTATTGTTTCTTACTGATGATGGCCTAACCGTCGAAATCGATTTAACATTGTAACTCTCTATTTTTCGTGGAAATAGGCAACGTTTTTTCATCAACTTCCGTTTTGAAATAAAGAAATATTATACAATAAGTGAAATATTGAAACATTTTATATTGAAATAAAAAAGTGAAATGAAATGAAACAATTATTCGAATACACAACTTGGCCATATCTTTCTGAAGCACCTGCCTAACATACCTAATCACGTCGTATTTTGTGATGCTAATCATCGTTCTACCTAATAGCTCATTGTCTGGCGAAGTGACCTTGTCGACCGTAATTTCTCGTATCATTCTAAGCAATTTTACCTAACTAATATACCTAATAAATAAATATATAAAATAAGTGAAATATTGAAATATGTTATATTGAAATAAATAAAGTGAAATTAAATAAAATGAAACAAAACAATTATTTGAATACAAAACTTGGTCACATTTTTCAGAAGCACCTGCCTAACATACCTCATCACGTCGTATATTGTGATTGCTACTCATAGTTTTACCTAACAGCTAATTGTCTGGTATTGTGATTATGTCGTCCATAATATGTATGCCATACATATTTATCATTCTGAAGCACTTTTGCCTAACTAACATACCTCATGTTTTGTATGTTACATACTTCGTATGTTACAATAACTATGAATAAGATACACGTTATTATTACTACTAGGATAAATACGTTATTACTACTACTAGGATTACAATAACTATGAATGAAATACGCTTATTTTCATTTACGATAATAACGTAATAACAAATTACGTAAACTTATATACATATCATTCATTCTGAAGCTCTTGCCTAACATACCTACAGTTGTATAAATTGCAAATTGTTTTACCTAGCAGCTAATAGTAATTGCACTTGCCTAACATACCTAATAACATCGTATTTTGTGTGATGATTCACAATGTTTTACCTAGCAGCCAATTGTCTGTCGTCCATAATTTGCCATATCATTCTGAAGCAGATGTCTAACATGCCTAATACCCAACATAATATTTTGTTATACTGCACATCGTTTTACCTAACAGCTAATTGTCTGGCATAGTGACCATTTCGTCCATAATTTACCATATCATCCTGAAGCACTTTTGCCAAACTAACATACCAAATGTTTTGTATGTTACATAAATGAGATCATTAACTCATTCATCAATAAGCGTAGCAGATTCTTCCAAAATTACTTGCCAATTTGCCTAACATACCTAATATTGTTATTGAACGGAAAGTAATTTTGGAAAAATCTGCTATGCTTATCAATGAAATATTTAACTACACACTTGAAAAAAATACACGAAATTAGGTACGTTAGTGCTCGAGAATCAATGTGATATGGCAAATAATGGACGGCATGGTCCTTATGCCAGACAATTAAATTAGCTATTAGGTAAAATGGTGTGCAGTGTCTATAACGAAATACGATGATGATAGATACCTATGTTAGGTATTGAAAATGCATTTTTCATATTTGTATTTGTAAGATGGGTTTCTTTCATAAATGAACTTACAATCTACTTATAATTGATTGATGATTAATGAAAATGTGAATAATTGATGTAATAAATTAGTGTATCAATGTAAAACTGAATAAAACGGAGTGCCTTCTTTCACATTTGTATTTAAATATTTCATTGCTAAGCACTTACCAGATTTATTCGACTATTACCTAACGCACCTAACGATTTGTGAGTCCTTTATTGGATGTCATTCATATTTTCAAACAAATATTACCAATATCGACAATTTATTGTAGCTGAATTATGATGTACATCACATTTAATTAACTCAATAAAATTTTCAACTGTATTTTTTCTAATTCTATCCTTATAGGTTCCTCATCTTCCTCCTCCCCCCCCCCCCCCCCCTTCGAGCCTACTCCCACCCCCAATGCAACTACCCCAACTACCCCTATTGCAAGTAGGTAATGCAACATGTCAAAAGTTGGTCCACATCGGACAAGCGGTTTCGGAGGAGTAGTGAGCACAAAATTTTGTCCGTAAATATGTATATATAAATATATATCTAAAGAAATCTGTAAATGAATGTCAATTGTAAACGTGTTCTACACCCTCTGAAACGCAAATAAAATACATCCACCCCCCTCCCCCCACCAAGTGCCACCGCGCCAACGGCTGGAATACTCACTATTCTACGAAAAGTAGGGTAACATGTGGGTTCCTATATAAAATAACGAAGTTAGTGCTCACTACGAATGATTTGCGCATGTGCGCGTGCCCAAAACTGTCATATTTGAAATCTACGAGAAAAATAACGAGTCGCCGTTTGAAATTTTCTTCGAACACATTTAATAAGGCAGTTAGTTGTGGGACGGAGGAGGGGGGGGGGGGGGTGGAGGCACAGATAGTTGGACACCCTGTGTAATGTTATATTTACGAGAATATGTGTACTATACTATAAAATGTAGCTATTGCAATTTCTCAAAGTTCATTTTTTCAAGCTTCCTTCATAAAAATTCGCTTTGATTCATTAATGGATTTATAAAATCAAGTACCTATTCCTGAAGAATTCGTTAGATACCACTTTTAAAGCAGAATAAATTGGTCAAATTTAACAAAAAGTGCAGAAAAATCGCTAAAAACGTCCAAATTTTTCAAGAATTGTTCAATTTATTATGTTTATTTAGGCAGAGTATTACTAAAAATAATGCTACGAACGACAAGCATTTAATAAATTATGCGCACAAAGTTATGTTGAAAATGTACTCAGGTTTAAATGAAATAGGCTTAAAAAAATCGATAAAAACTATGAATAATCCAGACATTTATTTTGAAAGCTAAATATTCTTTAAAAAGGTTTTTGTTATAAAATAATCAGTTAATGATATCTTTGAAAACAAATTTCAAATCAATTTTATATAAACGAAAGTGTGACACGAAAAAGTACGATAATTCGCCTATACCTATCACTGCATGACCGGTAGGTACTCATTACAGTGAGTAATTCAAGATTGAAAAATTATGACATGGCATTATACCTAGCAAAGATGAGACATGAGTACTCGCGTTGCGGCAAAATTCCGCAAATTGTAAAACATTACAACTTGATGTGATCGTATGTTAAGTGGTTGTAGAATTGTAAAAGGAGAAATCACCATACATGGTATTTACAACCTAAACTCTCTACGGTTGATATAATTCCAACGAAATTCCGAATTCACGAAGTCGAGTTCATTAAACTTCGTGTCAATTGTATTATGGAATAATGGAGTATAGGTACCTAGGGGTTTTATTTCATCTTATTAATTTTTAGTTGGTATGTGATAATGCTAATGTCGGATTATCCATATACTCAGATTCAGATGTATTGTTGTACTTCAATATCAGCCCTTAGTGGCTAGTGATGTGTACCTAGGTTTTTTGTTTCAATTGATTCTACGTCTATGCAGTTATATTGTGATAATATGTCTACCATAGGCTACGACTATTAATTCATTACAGACAAGTGTTCTCCATTTAGTACAGAAATGTTAAACCTTTGTGTAATAAGGTGCAACGTTTTTTATTTGAAAAAGTGAACTAAATGTTTTTTGCTTCCTTACTTCACCAAAATGTAGAAGCAAAGTATTAAAATGAGCAGTCTTTCAGGAGCCCTGTTCCATAATCATGTTGTGTCATTGGTCCAACTTAAATACACACAGTACAGTGCATGTGTCTTTCTTGCAATCGTAGCTGTGCAGTCTTGGATTTTCAAACCAATACACCTTTCACTTTTGCTTTGCTTGGGTGCAGGTTAGCCCTCGTTCTTGGTTCCCATTGACTCAATGAGTTTGAACGAAACGATATATAATAGGTACTAATAAACGATAATAATAGGTACTACTTCCTGGAATGAACTACTCAAATGAATGTTAGTAGAAGGGGTCTCATTGGTCATCTTTTTTGAGAGTAGTTAGAATTCCAGAGTGATGGCAGATCCCTTGCAATAAGTTATGCACGTTGAGGCATCATTATGATTTCTTTTCTGAAAGCTTAGTCTCACTAATTGATCGAAGCGTATACACTTCAGTAATTAGGGGTATGTTAGAACTGTAATAAATTATGGAATCTAAAGAGAAAACTCATGGTCAAGTGATTCTGCAAGCCAAGCCAACCGTCGGTGAAATAAAGCGTTCTAGAATAATATCAGGAACGGTGAAAGTAAGCTCCAGAGGTGCTGAAGGATATCCTCCTACGTGCATTTCCCTTTTTCAGTACTCAGTGTCATCGTGGGTCAAATCGACTCAATCACTCCACAAAACGACTTTTAAATTCCGTTTTTAATATGGAATCGGTAAGAGTTTAAATTTTGTTTTGTAACATCATCGCCAAGGTGAAGGAAGGATACCCGACTTTTTGAAGATTTTAAAATGAAATTAGAAGTATCTCTAAGAATACAGACACGAACTGCACCATCCTAAATAAGTTGTTTTAATTCTAACATTATTCAAATATTTGGCAATGTTTCATCACTGAACCCCCTTCTTAGGGAGTCCACATTTTGCGAAACTTTTAAAATTCATAAGAGGAAAACGACTCATTGTAGAGAAGTACGGATAGTGTCGAAATTCTCAAGATGAAATTTCATTTCGTTTCTTTTTAGTTAATATTAAACGGTAATTTTCCAGACAGATAACCCGCATTCTAAATTTAAAATGATTCTAGACATTGGATTCATGAAAATTTCATTGTATCAAATTTACGAGGATTAACCTTTTAACTTATATTAATTTATTGATACCATAATTGTTGAGATGCTTGTAACATATAAACCACATTAATTGTACTAAACGAATTACTTGGTTATACAAAAAATGCCTGCATGAGTTTATGAGAAAGAGTACCTATTTCACATCGTCACCTCCCAATGGCTGCAATGGCCGCAATGAGCCCCCTACGTTACACTACTTTCCATTCCACGTTATGGCACACAGGATTCAAACATGATCGATGGTTCAGTTAGACAAAACTCGGCGCTGCGCGCCTCGCCAGGGGGCAAGCCCCCTGGACCCCCAGATGCTTACTGCTTAGAGCCTGCGGCTAAAATTCAAAAAACATGGAACATGCTTTAGCCATGCTATCATGACTGAAACATTCGGCTGTACATTGAATAGTTCTTCGGACGTTTCCACGACACGAAATATGACGTGTGTCGACGGTGTCTTCACGAGAAACGTATCCAATGTACAAACGCTTGCTTATGTGTCCTACTTTACACACCATCGACCACTACTTAGCGTTACGTCTCCTGATAATGTAAGTAGTGTTTTTACCTCAAATTAAAACAAATTGAATTGGCCATGGTTTACCTATTTCACATTTTCACCTCAAATCAATGTGATCAAAAATCAAATAGTTATTGAACGGTTTATTAAGATTACACCTCAAATCAATGTGCACAAAAATCAAATCTTTATTGAACGGTTTATTAAGATGAACTAGATGAGTTTGCTAAATAACTCGAGCAAGTTTTCAGCCGAGCGCTGTGCCTTGAGGCTTTCTTCCCGTAACTGTCGTTCCTTGGAGAGCGACGCATGATATGACATGATATTATCACTCAGTACTTCTTATAGTTGTCGTATAATTCGCGAGTAACCATACGATGTAGGTTTTCTATTCCGGTGAGCATCTACTGTGACCAACATTATAACCAAGTGACAACAAAACAAGCGGCATTGTTTACTACATCTATTAATAACATAAATTAAATTACGACATAAATACCAACAACAAGTACGCAAGGCCTGCGTGATAAACCGAGAGCTTTCCAACGAATGGAGAACGATTTTTGTCCGTCGAAAACTGAACAACTTTCATTTCCCTAGAAACGGCTTGGTTGTACGTGAAAATCATCAGAAAAATTTCGTGACACATCCGCTTCACCCCATCCGCGTTCCATTTCCGCGTCACCTTTTTCGGCTAGTCAGTCCAAGGCTAAAGCATGTTCCATGGTAAAAAATATCTCACAATGTCCCAGTTCAGGGACAATGGTTACTTTCATGAGGTACGAAAGATTCCCAAATACTACGGGCATTGTTGATGAAAAGTAAGAACGCATCTACTACACATATCCCATACAATTACTTTATTCACCTACATAACTCACGGTTCGTATTTTTTTCTCCTACATTCATTACTATCATCACAAAGCCACACTTTTACAAACTTCAACTCCATATCGCAACTACTTATACTCGTACTTCATAACATTACTCTAGAAAAACAGCAATCACTCTTCAATCACTGCTATTTGAAACTACTATATGTGAAATAAATCCACTCATATGATCTTAAAGCCTTGCACCCTCACATCTCACATTATAAATACATTACTATCATAGGTACCTACTCCTATTAATATAATGCGTCTAATATAATATTTATTAACTCTCTAGGCACCCTTCTACTCACCCTATCATTCATTACTGCAATTTACATGAACACTCATATTATTCAACATACAAACACTAGCATACCACTATTCCCCTATCAAACTGCAATACGAAAACACTACATTGTCATTACACCCACAAGTATACTTTATCATTCCACGACAATTTAATTTCACCTCTCATGTAACCACCATTTCACTTCCCATTAAACATACCTACCACCAGTCATACGTACGTAACATCCAATTCATCAGCATACTATTGCCTCACACACCACACATAATTATTTGTATCGTTATTACCTTGCAAAATAAAACATATCACTGCCACACAACCCAACCTGAACTCCCCCATGAAATTCATATCATGCACCGTATAACCATTAGATCAACTTACCCTATTACCATTGAACGTTGCACTCGAATACACTCATATCCCTTTTCATTATTATCAACCTAGACATATTAGTCATTTAATACAAGCCACATCAACATTATCACATCAGAATGAAATTAGTGATTCAAGGTGCAGAATGAAATTAGTGTTTCAACAGCTTCAAGTACTTTGAAAGTACTTGTTAAGTACAAGTACGATTACTTTACCTCTTTCGACTTCAAGCCGCACAAGTAAAAGTACAAATACTTGTAAGTACAAGGACAAGTACTTGTATCCGTCGGGGTCAAGTTTCAATCACAAATACTTGTACTTGTATAATTACAAGTACTTGTACTTGTAACTGTAATTCAAGTACAGCAAGTACATTACAATTTTTGGTTGAAAATCAATTATATTTCGCTTCGGAACGCCTTTCCGTTTCCCGAAGAAATCCATCGGAGCCTTACCTTTTTTTTTTAAATCAAAGTTCAAGTCTCGGGAATTCTCCATTAAAATCAAATTTTACCGACATATTTTCAAGATTTGAGAAGGGAAGGGGGTGGTACTTGCGTTGCTTAAAGTACCTACAAGTACAAGTAAAATCACAAGTACATACATGTAATTGCTAATTTCACAAGTAAAAGTTCTCGTGTACTTGTACTTGAACTTAAAAATCCAACAGTACTTCAGCAAGTACTTTTACTCGTACTTGTCTTGGATGTTCAATTACAAAGTACTGGTAATTGTACTTGCCACTGCAATATTTATTAAGTACAATTACTTTTGAGGACTTGTACTTGCAATTACTTTTTAATTACTTTTACTCGTACTTTGTACTTGCAAGTACGATTTGTTCAACTCTGCTGGATGGATAAGGGTACCTTCAGGCCGCCATCTGCAGTCCGGTACGTCCGCCAGGCGACGGCCTACAGTCAATTGCATAGCGTGTGGACCAGATTATAAGTATACCCGAGAATATGGTAGTGATTGAATAATTCTAGCAGAGTACGTAGATGATTTAATTTGGGCGAAGAAAAGCTCAGGTAAATCAAATTCTGTAGAATGCCTTTGACATGCGTGTTTAGGGCAATTCGACTTTTAGTCAGGGGATCCAATTTAATATTTCAAAAATAGAAGAGACGGTGATGACACAAAGCAAAAACGTCGAACTACTCCGCAAGCAATCAGCATAGAAGAAAACTAGAGATGAGTCGATACCAAAATTTATCGATTCCCGATACCGATACCTAAAAAAATCGATTCCCGATTCTCGATACCGATACCATCCGCGCACAATACCTAACTTACCTGTAGGTGAAAAACAAAAATTCCTCTTGAACTAGTAATATATTCAAATTTTTTTGTACAACATATAACTTCTACTTTCAAAAAATTGATACCAATATATTTGCAAATGAGGTAATTTTTAAATAAAAAAAAACATGGATAGTAAAACCTTTATTCTCCATCTGTTCTACTTAAGGTTTTTGTTTAAAATGACCATCATTTTAATTCTGTCTGGGTCCAGACGATTTCTCTTCTGGTCGCAGATGTTTCCTGCCGTACTAAAAAGTCTCTCGCTAAAAACAGTGGAAGGAGGCACACACAGATATTTCACAGCTAGTTATCTCAGTCTTGAGTGGGGACTAGAAAACCAGTACGACCCTAACTTTTCATCTTGTTTTGGATCCAATAGCCGCTCTCCCATATACTGCGACAACTCTTCATGACTACCCACCACTGGAGGCTGCAATGTACTGGACGAAGCCTACTTGTAAACAAAGTTATAATTGTAAGTTGTGTTTTGGACAATTTTCATGTTTCGCAACTGCTAACTTCACACAACGGTTGCACGGTACAACCATCTTTGTTGTTAGATGGTTGCAATAGTACCGTAGTGAAATAAAACGCCCATCACCGGGCGGTATCGGTATCGGCTTTAGGCGATCGATTCTCGATACCGATACCAATGCCTAAGAATCGGTGGCATCGAGAATCGGTATCGGGAATCGACTCATCCCTAAAGAAAACTAACAAGACGAAGATCAAAATTAAACTGGGCCACCAATCCACCTAGACCACTGCTATCCAACTAGTTTTCTCATCATTCGTTGTAAGCTTCTTGTTTCAGTTCGTTAATCAACCACTGCAAAGAAGAGCTACAAGTCTTGATGTATCTAAAGGGGATAATGAACTACGGTCTCACATTGAAGAAAAGAAGTGCCTAAGTAATAAAATAACTGGTTTTTCTGATGAGAACTGGGTGAATCAAACGGCCGGCGGCGGGTCATACACAGTTGTTATTGCTTCAGTTATGCAGGAGAAGCCTAACATAACCTGGGGATTGAACTATAGCGTTGATTCTAAGTCAAAACATATTCAATAAAAGAACACTTTTTCCGGAGAGTGGTGGAGTACGGTAATGTGAAATTTGGGGAAAGTTTGTCAAGTGAGTTTGGGAGTATTAGAATGTTCACGCTACAACCCCCAATAGTTCCCTAGTTTCTATCATAAATAATAAATTAGTCACATTACGATAATAATCTAATATTTTAAATTCTTCTAAAAGTAACATCTCCATCCATGCCACTGGGCTAAAACTCTTCAAGATGTTCATATTGCTGAACAGAGTACATACAAAAGGGCCGAAACCGGTATGATAAAAATACGATCCCAGAGGAAATAGGTTCCTAATAAAAAATAAAGAAATTTCCGTGTTCTCATCCCACATCCTCTGAGGTATTTTAATGCCATTGATTTGTAGAATAATTCTTATTATCGCTTGAGAGAAAGCTTCATTTACAGTTACATAATATTCTTATTCAAATGCCAATCTGATCGCGTATTTAATAGTTATACTTATTTTTACCTCATTTAGCCGGTAGGTAGTTAGGTACCTATGTAACAGAATCAGTTTCATCTTTTCACCAGCAGAAATTATTATATAATGAACCTCAAAACTCAAATTTCAATGGCTGTTAGGAAATAATGGTAATTCAGTCAAGCAAGTTTTAAACACAAACATGAAATATTCGCAGTGATAAAAATGAAAGAGAAAATTGAAGATACCAAATTCAGAGGAATGGAATAACAAACAGTCACGCAAACAATCCAACTAACCCGAAGTGAAATGTCAGAAAATAGCAATTCCGTGTTCAGCTCAGTTTTTTGAAGTGCCACTCATGCTCTAAACCACTCACACAATGAAGAAAATAGAAGAGCTTCGCAAAGGACCAAAAATGAATGTTCTATCGCCGGCATTGAGACCTGAGGAAATTGAACAGTTAGTGACTAGATTGGCAACGCTTGTTTCAATGTTTAAATCATGCGCCAAAGAGAAGACAATTGTAAGTAAAACAGTGGAGGAGAATCGAGAAGCTTTGAATATGTACTCTACCAAACTAAATACGGATGAGTTCAAAACTAAATATGAGCTATCTGCAGCTCGGATGAGAAAAAATCTGGCTGATAGTAAATCTGCGTTGAGAGATTGTAACGATCGGTTAACAAAAGTTTACGATGCTCTGCAGGATGCTGTGCAATCTTCGACGGGAATTAAATATCGGAAAGAGTATAAAGAAGCATCGAAATTGCTGGAAGATACTAAAAAATACTTCCGATTGATCAGCACATGTGATTCAAAACCCTCGAGTGTAAAACCATTACATTCCACTCAAGATGATTCAATGTTATCTACTGTGCCCCATTCAATCTTAAAGGAAGAAGCGGAAACTAAGGAATATAAAGAGGAGCCTCAGGATGATCTCATATCAGTTTGTGTGAATCCAGACGCTGTAGAAGTGGAGGATTTAGAAGAGAAAGATGATGGAAACCAAACATCAGATCTTGAGGGGAGCGATAAGAATATTGGGTTGTTGGAGAAAGAGTGTTCTGATAGAGAAACTGGAAAATCAGCTGCAAAAATTGAATGACAATAAAATATTTAACCTCGAACTGTATGACAGTAAATTCAAAGTAATGGTATTATTATTATTATTATTATTATTTATTTTAATTTTATTTTATTTATTTATTTTTTTTTTTTTTTGGCATTTTCGTAAAAGATGAAGCAATGGCAATAGCTTCGAAAATTCGAAATTTCGAAAATTTGCTCCATTTATGTAAATCCGCTTTGAAAAATCCATGAGTTTACCACTTTTTCATACATACCTATGCATACACGTTCCAATGCTAAAAAACAAGACCAACTTCTCTCTAAAAAACGAGAGCTTAATTCTCTCATGCCCACCCTATGGCATTTAAATACAAAAGGGAGCCTCTCGGGGGCAACAACTTAACAAGAGTCGAAAAAAATCACGGACTCCATCCTGATCAGCTAATCTCAATACAGTAACGTACCGGCAACCATGAGAAAACAGCTTTTACTTTTTTATTTTATTATACAAATAACTAGTTTTGTCCTTATTCAACTTGAGATGATGAACTTGGGAACCGGGATTTTCTTTGTGCCGTAAAGTACAACAACATACCGTGGCTCTGTACTTAGTTCCGTTCATATTCAACTCAAAGAACAATTTTGGAACGGGGCCTCTCGATGTGTGGTAGAGTATAAATACAACATGGGGAACCATTACTATCAGCTGTGTGAGGCCTGAAGATTATTGTGTTCCTATTCAACTCAAGATGCTGAACTTCTGTACGGGGTCTCACTGGGTTTGGTATAGTATAATTTATTATAAATCTTGAACCACCGTAATAAACAGAGAGAGCACTGAAAATAATTGGAGTTGAGAAGCAACCGCAGTGCCAAAGCGAACCATGGCTGGGAACAGCTAATAAAATAAGTATATAAGTACGTCTGCTCTATGAATAACATAAGGAAGAATGCGTAAAGCATTAATACCCTAAATTTCAATAGAAAACCATGGTTATGTTCGGTGTCATCATTAGGTCTCACAAAATAGTTTAGTGTCCTAATGTTGACACCTGTGTCAACACTAGGGGAAACAGCTGATTTGGTTGCTAAGGTGATATTTGGATTTGAATAATTTCGTAGTGTATCAGGACGCTTGAATTTTTCAATTCAACGAAGTGGAACCTTAAGTTGACATCGTCTGATCCCAATGTTGACATTCGGTTCCTAAAGTTTACATCAACTTTTTTTTACTTGCATAGAAAACGTTATTTTATCAAATACATTAGGTTGGTAGTTATTGTTGTGGGAACAGAACCTGTTTGTTTTAGACCCATACGAAGAAGATGAGCTGATATCATTACCAGCAGGGACCAGCGAACAAAGCGTACCTTCAAACAGTGTAGTCGACCAGGCAAAACAAAGTCCACAACGCTGTGTTGTTGAGAAAACCACCACCGTGGAAGAAATAGGACGTTGTGCCGTGACGAGTAAGAGTGGTGACGAGGAAGAAGTTGGACGAATTAATGAAGGAGACATGATTGTGGCTGAGTTGCTTAACAAAAAACGGGAAACGGAATGCGTTTGCCTGGTTTTCAAAATTGATTCTGGAAATAATGCTGAAGTAACACCACTTCTTCCCTGCAACAGACTGAGGACGGTTTTTAAGCCTTCGAGCAACGGGAATCATCTCCTATCGGTCAGCAACTTACAATATAAACTGCCCAAGCCCAGATATTACAGGGGCAATCCCGATAAATTTGTGTTCCCAGTTTCTGTATCTGTTCCTCTTTAATTTAATTATGTAGGTATGCTAAAAATTTACTTACGTTCTTTTCTGAAATGTCACATACCTTCTTGAAATATATTTTAACATGTTCTGAATCACTTTTGTTCATTTATGCCTTGAGTAATAACTTCAGGAAAGCGAAGGGTCAATATTTAAATTGGTGTCAACATTAGGAACTGCTAATGTCAACATATGGAATTTTCGCAGACAAATGTGTCAACATTGGGTGCAAAAAGCCATGTTTGAAAAAATTCGTTTGTGATAATAAAAAAATCTATTTTGGTAGGTCCAATACGTGCAAACTGTTCACAAGGAACTCACAATTCATAATAACTACCTAAAAGTTTTATTTTCATGAACACTTTTGTAGAACGCAGAATTGAATGATTTGTCTTTCTTATAGTGTCAACAATTGGTGCTTTTACCCTATACATTTATTATCTTCACTGGCAAATACAACGGGGAAACTAGAGATACGGATGGATTTGATAAGTGAATTAGCTATTAAACGATACCACACTGAGACAGATATCAAACCGTCAAATTCGAATTTGTGTAGTGATTTCAAATCAATTAACGAAATGGTACTGTTTCTTCATATAATGAAGGGAAGGGAAGAATAAGCACGTCTTTGACACCTGTTTTGCACAATGTTCTATCGAGCGGCTTCACTTCAAGGACTTGCTCGTCAGAAAACCGTGGGCCATAGATACGGTCATCGCCAAGTGAGAGCCACGATTTTTCGAAGTTTCTCCTCCTCGAGCGATGATGCCGACCCAATGACTTCTAGAGGTACGATGCAGCTTGCACTTTGACTGAGATACCTATCACGATTCCCATTGGTGAAATTTCCCCGCCTTCCATATCTGGGGAACTGTGGCCAAGATTGACGGTTTATCGTACCAGTGACCTACACCAGGTGATCAACGACAAAAATCTCTCCACACTGTGCTCAGGACCCATAGAGGGGGGGGGGGGGGGAAGGTGTATTAACCCTGGGGCCCGGTCTTTGTGTGAGGGCTCAAATTTTCTTTAAATAGAAAATAGGGGGAAAGCGTTTGATAGAGAAAGGGATATATATATATATATATATATATATATATATATATATATATATATATATATATATATATATATATATATGAAACACAGAAATACACTTCACAGACTAGTTTTAATATTTCGGCTTAGATGCCTTTTTCAAAATACAAGAGAAAAATAAATTTTTTGAAGAGTTAATTTACAGTTAATTTACAACGTTGGCAGAGAAACTTGAGTTGCTTAGGACCGATTGCATTATTATCTTAACTCTTCAAAATTTTTATTAACTCTTCAAAGAATTTATTTTTCTCTTGTAGTTTGAAAAAGGCATCTAAGCCGAAATATTAAAACTAGTCTATAAAGTGTATTTCTGTGTTTCCTTCTTTTTGTTTCATATACTAGCTCTCTTAGAGCCACTAATCAAGTGATTAATATATATATATATATATATATATATATATATATATATATATATATATATATATATATATATATATATATATATATATAGAGAGAGAGAGAGAGAGAGAGAGAGAGAGAGAGAGAGAGAGAGAGAGAGAGAGAGAGAGAGAGAGAGAGAGAGAGAGAGAGAGAGAGAGAGAGAAAGAGAGAGAGAGAGAGAGAGAGAGAGAGAGAGAAAGAGAGGGTAAAACGTTTTGGTTTATTATTTTCAACAACTAACCTTTGTGATCGACACAGCAAAACTGTTTTGGATCCCCTTTTCAAAATTTGTTGGTTCACATTTCAAGAAGCTGAGAATTCGAACATCGAAAAAAGTTACAGTCATGCAGCATGATCGTATGAACTAGTTTTAGTAAATTATCGTACTATAATATTGTTATGTTACCTTGTTTTGAAATTCGCTGCACTGTTTTGAAATTTGAGCACTCTGTGTACAAAGAAATAGTTAACTACCAATTTTATAGCATCGAAACTCGATGAAATTTTGCAATTCAAAGAAGATTTGAAAATTTTAATTTTCCTTCGGGAGTTTTTATTGATATTTCGGCAAATATTAATGAAATTTGAATACATTTGTCTCCACAATTTTGTGTGTAAATCCTATAATGTTTTAGTTCGTCTTCTTCCGGCTAAATGTCTGCTAAAAAATTAATTTAACGAGTTTTGGCCGTTTTTTCCATTTTTAGAGTTTTTAAACCTATATTTTTCAAAATTTGACCAATTTAGTGTGCTCAAAAAGTGTTGGCCAACGAACTCATCCTTTCATTTGGAAAGCTTGATTATTGGGCTAAAGAGCGGGATTTTTACCTCAATCCTAAGGAGAGTTATCGTTCAGAATGACACATACAAACATATGTAAATTATGAAATAGAGTCTAGAGAATAGAGGCGAAATAGATATATGCATATGAAAAAGAGCAAGCTTGAGGAATCA